>JALMQS010000099.1:71756233-71813840 GCA_024734495.1 Forficula auricularia
TTTTATTTTCTTTTATCAACATATGTTTTTCGAGGTCACGTTCTTCTTCTGGTATACTATACCAGGTGATCTTATCCTCTGAAATCGCCGCCACGTGATACAATGTTTCTTCTTTTTTGATAATATGAACAAATAGTTTATTTGTTGCCATTATTAAACAATTATTCTATTTGTAAGTTTGCAAATAAAACAACTTTATTCGATTGCTAAAACAATATTAGATTTTATTAAATTAAATCGTATTTACAAAAATATTGACATATAATCTTAATTTGAGTTATCTTACCTAAAACAATATTAGAATAGAATAATTAGTTATTTTATTCGTAGATTTCAAATAGCAACAGGTTTTTTTAAATAACTGATTATCTTTTAATGTATAAATGTAATATATAATGACATGTCTTAAGAGTTTAAACATTAACCAATTATTGTTCTAGGGAGATCAAGTTAGTAACTTTACGAAACCAAATTAAGATGTTGAATTTAAAAAGGTGGGAATTTTAAATTTATATACATATAAAATCTGTGGGCCTGTCTGTACAGTGCTCCAGAATCACGCCAAATTTTGGGTGCGCGGGCGGTGGTGGGGCAGAGTGAGGGGTGCACGGAGGCGCGCTGCAGTGGCGGGGGTCCCGGGCGGTTCAGTGGTTTCGGTGTAGTTGCTCACGATTCACGTAAAAACGGCTGAAGGGACTATTATGAAATTTGATATTTACATCAGATGTCTTCTAACTTACGTTTTTAGCTATATAACGTTTTGATATTTTGACCCCAGAAGGGGTTTGGGGGGGGCGCACGAATGAAAATTATCAAATAACTCCTAAACTATTAACCCTACGGCAAATTTTATAATAAACAAAGTTGTAGGGGATGTGATTTCTGACAACTTTGGTTTAACAAAATTTCCTCAAAAAACCACCCAAAAAGGTGGGGGGGGGGGGGGGGGTCGAAAAAATGTAAAATTCTTGCTCTTGGAGAACGAAACTCAGCCAAATTTTGTACAGATAATCTGTGGGCCTCTAGAAGAGCTAGAAATGCAAAAACTAACCACCCAAAATGGGGGGGGGCAAAAAATGAAAATTCTTTCTCTTGGGCCAAACTCAATCCAGAATTTTTGTATACATAATCTGTGGGTCACTAGAAGGCTAGAAATGCAAAAACTGGGTGCGGAGGGCGGGTGCGGGGGCTGGAATGGGGGTGGGGTGAGGAAGAATTAATGAAATAGTAATAATAATAATAATAATAAAAGAATTGGAATAAAATTGAAAATTTTTATAAAAAGATAAAAAACTGTGTTTATAAGAAATTGGATAACATCACTATCTCGTATTCCGTTTCTCGTGATACTTATTAGTTACTGACTTTTATGCAAGTGGTCATATTTCTAAAGAAAGTATTTTTCTAGCCTTAAAAAATAAATTGCACATTCTGATGTGGCCATCCACTTTGACTTTACCATTCAACCTGGCCCTCTCTTATATTTAATATTTAATAAAATTATTTATCATCATGTATACAAAATTTGGTTGAGTTTGGTATAAGGGCCTATATTTTTATTGTTTGACACTACATCCCCCCCTCCCATTTTGGGTGGTTAGTTTTGAATTTTATACTACTGGGATTCCACGGATTATGTATACAAAATTTGGTTTAGTTTGCTCAAATGGCCTAGATTTTTAATTTTCAACCCCCGCTCCACCCTCTTAATTTTGGGTTGATATGCAGCAAAATCTAATCAGCTCTTAATCTCAATGCACCAAACCTAAGTGTGAAATTTGGTTTTTGATATTGACATCTAGTTTTTGTTCTAGCTCGGGTCCACAAAAAATTTGGTAACGCACGTACTAACTAACGAGACTAACAGACATTTTGACAAAACAATTATTATCTCGAAAAATATAATTTTTTTTATATTTACTTATTAGGGATTTTTTGCAGACCGAGATGCACACGGTTTCGCCCAATTTTTTTTTTAACCAAAGTTAGCTTGATCGGTTTTGAGATAGTTCGAAAAAAAGAAGCAAAAAATACAACTTTTTTCATGCATCGATTACAATACTTGACCATACTCCTGTATGGTAAAGTAAAACAAATGGGAATTATTTTTTGTTTGCTTTTTCCATTTGAGAAAAATTAACATTTTCTAATCAATTTTTCAATAATTTATTCTTATATTTTTCCCTTCTTCTCTTATACTTTGTTGCAGATTTTTTTTTTTTTTTTGTTTTAAACTGATCCCAGCAAATAATAATGAATGTCAGATAATATTAAGAATGTATTTTTGAGTTTTAAAAGGATGTTTAATCAAATAAAAAATAAGCACAATTGTTTTTTGCAAGGTCAGGTACATTCCAACATTTCAAAAGAAGTATAGCAATTTACATTATATAGATACAATTGAAAAAAGAAAAGGCCATCAAAAATGAATCCCAGTGCATATTTTTTTACTTAATATAGTTTTTTTTAATTTTACAACAAGTTTTTTTTTTAGTTTTTATCTAGACACAAGCGGTGTATCAGCCAACTTGGGAAAAACGTGGGAAGCACCGGCCATGTGTATATTTACACGAACCATTTCAAGCTACTTTCGACCCCCTAACTTAAAAACTATTAGACTTAGACACTTGAAATTTTGCATGCCTACTAAGCATCTAGTAGAACACCAGAATCCCAAATTCTCATGAATAAATCTAATATAGTTCTTGAGTTATTAAGCTCTGAAAAGTGTCATTTTTAAATATCAAAAAACCTAAAGTATTTCCGATCCTAGAATGCTGAAATTTTTTTTTTTTTTTTTTTTTTTTTTTTTAATGCAATCGAATGCAAGAAGGGGTGCACCAGTAAAGATGTAGCCCCTATGGATCTCGAAAGACCCTTGCATTACCGAAGAGAAGGGAAAGTTGATTAAGTGAGAGGGTGTAGACGTAGGTGTCTATGCACCCTGGTTTTGAAGGTTTGAAGATCATAGGTGCTGGGAAAGATAGAGGCTGGGAGAGAGTTCCAGTTCCTTGAAGTCATGGGGATATATGTATTCGCGAATGAAGTGGTCCGGCACTTTTCCAATTTGACCGCAAAAGAGTGTTGGGAGTCGGCAAAACGTGTGCTGCGTGCAAAGCATGCTTTGGGGGAATTATTGATTTTATCTCATCAGAGCACCTGCCGTGATAGTATCTATAGAAAAGGGAAAGGGCAGAGACATCTCTTCGATGAGCCAGCGAGTCGAGGGAGTCGGTGAGGGTAGAATCGTCAATTAGCCTGACGGCTCGTTTCTGAATTGCATCAAGGGTAGCAAGAGAATATTTTGAGGCTCCTCTCCACAGATGAGAGCCGTATTCGAGACAGGGGCGGATTTGGGCCTTGTAGATGGTGAGAAGTTGTGGGGGTTTGTAAAATCGCTTGGACCTGAATAAGAAGCCAATCTTCCTTGCTGCAGATTTCGCCACAGAGGAGATGTGTTCATTCCAAGACAGGTCAGATGCGACAGAGACGCCCAACATGGATAGGCTGTCACACATTTTCAGGGTATTCGAATCGAAGTGAATATCAGGAAATCTCTATTTTCGCGCCTAGAAATTAGACAACATTGAGTTTTATTTGAATTAAAGTTAACTAAATTTTGAGAGCCCCATTTATTCAGTTTGTCTAGGTCGAGAGTAATTGAGGAGGCAATATTGATTCGATTATTCGGGAGAGAGGGTTTGCCGTGTAGAGTGCTATCGTCGGCGTAACAATGAGTGGGGTTTGCCGTTTGATCAATAAGGTCGTTTATATAAATAAGGAAGAGTGTGGAGGAGATTACAGAGCCTTGGGGAACACCAGAGTTTGTGGAGAACGATTCAGATGATGTTCCATCCACCACAACTTTTATACTTCGGTTTGTCAGAAAGCTTTCTATCCATTTGCGAAGTGTTGGTGTGAATCCAAAGGCTGGCAGTTTGGCAAGAAGATTTTTGTGCCAAACCTGGTCAAAAGCTTTGGAGATATCAAGGGCTACAGCGAGGGTTTCTTTTCCGGCCTCTAGAGTATTGTTCAAGGTGTGGGTGACATAGGTTAAGATGTCGCCTGTGGAACGATTTTGTCTGAATCCATATTGCCTATCGTGAATTAATTTATTGTTTTCTAAGTGATGAAGGACGTGTTGGTTTACGACTAATTCCATTAATTTGGAAAGAACAGAGGTGATCGAGATAGGCCTGTAATTAGAGATTTGTGATGTGTCTCCTTTTTTAGGAATAGGTGTGACTCTGGCTATTTTCCAGCTTTTGGGGAATATGCCCGACTCGTAAGAGAGTTGGAATAGCTTGGATAAGATAGGGGCAAGTTCAGGGGCGCATTTTTTAATGAGAATTGGTGGGATGTTATCCGGGCCAGCGGCGGATTTGGAATTTAATTTATTAATGGCTTTTATGATTATTTGGGGCCTGAAAATTATTTTGCCCATGAGGTTGGTTTGGGGGGTATAAGTGGGCGGGTTAAGCCCTTTGTCGTCTAAAGTGGAGTTAGTTGCGAAATAGGATGCTAGTGATTCGGCTTTTTCGGCGGGGGTCGTGGCTACTGAACCATTTGGGTGAAAGAGGGGCGGAAGTGAGGGGGACGCGAAATTTCTATTTATTGCCTTGTGTAACGAGAAAAAGGCCCGTTTTCCATTGGGGCAAGATGCGATTAGCATTTAAAGCATACTGGTAGAGTTTGGGCTACAGCTAATGTGGTGATAAAAACCGAAAAAAGCGAAACTTACCCTTTTTCAGGACTTTAAAATGAAGGGGTGAAATTGATTATAGGCTTAATTAACATATAGTGAAAATACAATCAAGCTAGAATTCTGAAATTTGGCATACTGGTAAAGCTTGGCACATTAATAAAGGAGAAAATTGAAAAACCGAAACTTTCCCTTCTTCGGGGTCCGAAATGAAGGGGTGAAATTTATGAAAAACCGACCGGGTTTTTAACAGATATTTTATGAGAAATATTTAATTATTATTAATATAAATGTTTAAATGTAATTATTTAGATAAATTAAAGGATAAAACTTTTCAAAAATTAATGATATCTGACCAAAAACATAAATGTGAAAAAGGGGCCAAGTTCGGTACAAACGGCTTCGCCGACAAAAGAGTTGAAATCTAAACGGGTACCAAGTTCCATAGCAGTTGCTTAAATCATAGCTATAGGATGTACAACGTTCTTCAATTGATTTAAAAGAAAATTTGTTACGTTCTTTGATATTAAATTTATAACTTGGCAAGTTTTATATCCAACTAAATTGTTTGTAGTATAAAATAGAACAATAGCAAAGCTAAATTTTAAGCTTGTATTAAATATCATCACGTTAAACGTAATTTATTGACTATTATAACTTGCAGAGTTATAAATTTAATATCAAAGAACGTAACAAATTTTCTTTTAAATCAATTGAAGATCGTTGTTCATCCCTATAGCTATGATTTAAGCAACTGCTATGGAACTTGGTACCTACCTACCTGTTTAGACCTCAATCCTTTTGTCGGCGAAGCCGTTGGTTACCGAACTTGGCCCCTTTTTCACACTTATGCGTTTGGTCATTTACATTTCATGATTAAGTTTGAGATTTTTTGCCGGCAAAAGGCATTGAGAAAATTCACCCAGCCATTGTATATCTACAATCTACATAAAATAAGATATCAGTTATATTTTAAAAAAATCCGGATTTGCAAACAAATTCAAATGAATTAGGATTTTTAAACAAGAAAAAATTATTTTAAGCATTTAGAATAAAATTATTTACAAATCAATGAAAATGCTATTATTAAACAAATATTAAAAATCTTTAAATTAAGAAACATCTTAGTAAATATAAATAAATGAAATTTTTATAATTAAATACTTACAAGTTTTAGATCATTATTACATTTCTTTGGACAACGTTTTTCCATTTTTTTAACTGTCTAAGTAAAATGGATAATGTAGATGTTTCGAAGTTGAGATTTCAATCTCGCTTTTAGGAAGATGAGACGAGAAGAGTTTAAAAATGGCGATCAAAAAACAAACAAAAATCAAAGAATTAATATAATTATCTATTTTAAATTGAAAATTTTAAATTAAAAAAAAATCATTTTTTTATAAAAACAATTATTTTTGATTTGATATAATTTTAATAAAACAAGGTGAAAAAAGATATAATTTGATTCTATTTAGTGCCAATATTCATATTTTTCCCATGCATTATCATCATCACATGAAGTACACAGTCCCAAGTCCTAAGGCCGGTTTGATACCAGTTTCCAGTCGGTTCTGTCTCCATGCCAACTCTTTTGGCCTCTCTAAATGACCAACATTCCTTAAATTATTTGAGAGAAATATTCACAAAAAAAAAGGATTCTATTTCCATGATATACATACTCAGGTGAGTTTTTTTATCTTGAGACAGTCTTATAACTCAAAAACAATGCATTATATGAAAAAGTTTCAAATAAAAAGTTTATTTATATCAGAGGAGGAAACAAAACTAGGCTATTGTTTGTCGACCTAGAACAAGCTTCAAAGGCTATTTCGAGGTCAAGTTCTGTTTTCTGAATGGAGAGACCCTATAATGTTTCTGTAAATATTCTGAATCTGACAAAAAAACCGAAAAGCTTTCGTTAGAACTATTTTTTACGCTACCGTACAGTGCAGACAAGTAATGAATCATTGCGTGAAAAAAGCGTGATTTTTAGCTTCTTTTCCGAAATATCTAAAAAACGGCTTAAACTTTGATTGATTAAAAAATTTGAACGAAACCATGACATTACGGTCTACAAAAAAGCCCTATCGAGTGAAGCATCGAAAAAGTTACATTTTTCGAGATAATAATTGTTTCTCTCGCCCAAAATGTCTGTCGAGTCTGTCGGTTAGTCGTGCGTTACCAAACTCTTGTGGACGAGCGAGCTCAAAAACTAGTGTCAATATCAAAAAACCAAATTTCACTTGCTTAGGTTTGGTGCATTGAGATTAAGACGTTGATTAGGTTTTGCTGCACGTCAACCTCAAAATTAGAGAGGGTGGAGCGGGGTTGAAAATTAAAAATCTGGGCCATTTGAGCAAACTCAACCAAAATTTTATGCATACACAATCAGTGGGACCGCAGAAGTCTCAAAATGCAAAAACTAGCAGCCCAAAATGGGGTAGACTCAAAAAGAAACTATAGGCCTTTGCACCAAACTCAACCAAATTTTTGTATACGTAATCCGTGACAGACCCAGAAGACTAAAAAATTGCTGAAACTAACCGTATCCAAAAATAGGTGGGGGGAATGTAGGGTCAAAAAATGAAAATCTAGGCTGCTTGTAACAAACTCGACCAAATTTTGCATACATAATCGAGTGGGCCTCCAGAAGTCTAAAAATGCCAAAACGGCAAAGGCCGCGACACACCTAGGATGCCTGAATGAAACAGTCCCGGTCAAACAAGTTTCTGGTAAAGGAAGCAAAAGTACAAGCATCTATAAGACCTTTAGCGACCAATTTTGACATATGCGGCCGAAACAAAACAGACACCGCAAAAACAGAGAAATATTGGAAGTTGTGAGATGAAATCACTACGCAGAATTCCGGGTAAAACAAGGATGGACAGGGTAAAAAATGAAGATATTAGGAAAAGTGCAATATACAAAAGCGTATGGGTCCAAAGGAGAAGATCAAATGGAGTGCGCGTATTGCGAATGAACGAAGACCGGCTGGTGAGGAAGGTGCATGTATAAATATGTATTGGAATGTTGAAATGATAATATATTTGCTTCGTTATAGCACAGAGTCTTTTTTGATTTAAGGTGTCACATACTTGCTTTGCCATGGTAGTGGATGCATACACTCATTAATCAAAACATAATAACCGTGTTTATTTTATTTTACCATACAGGGTATGGTCAAGTATTGTAATCGTGCATGAAAAAAGTGGTTTTTTTCCTTCTTTTTTTCGAAATATCTCAAAAACGGCTGAAACTATTTTGATTAAAAAAATTAAGCGAAACCATGGCATTTCGCTCTACAAAAAAGCTCTAATAAGTGAACATCGAAAAATTATATTTTTTGAGATAATAATTGTTTGTCAAAATGTATGTTAGTTAGTCTTGTCTGGTTGTCTAGTTGTCCGTGAGTCTGTGCGTTACCAAATTTTTGTGGACGAGCTAGCTCAAAAACTAGTTTGAATATCGAAACCAAATTTCACACGTAGTTTTGGTCCATTTGAGATTAAGAGCTGATTAGATTTTGGTGCATATCGACCCAAAATTAAGGGGATGAGGGGGAATAGGATTGTTATTGAAGCAAACAGTCGCTTAACATCAATCGGGATAGGGTTCGCGTGTTAAATATGCAAATTTCAAAGGTCAATATTTACAAATTTACTGCCGCAAGGACTATTGAAAATAATTTCTACGTATAAAGGACACTTATAAATATGTGCTCAAAGTTGTAAAAAGGATTGCCAGGCAATGGATTTATTAGGGAACGTCCTTAAATACTATATATGCTCGAACGAGCTGCTACATTCTAAAGCAGGGCTGGCCAACCGCGGCCCTTGACTCTTTACGTGCGGCCCGTGGTCAGTAGCTTTTATTTTATATATCAGAATTTCAGAATGTATTTGAAATCGCATTAAATTAATTAAAAGAAATAGCGTTCCGAAGAATAACATAATAAATAATAATAATTAACTTCAACAAGAGAATTAGAAATTAAATAAGCGAAAACAAACGCAATTTCACATTGAAAGAAATAGTCACTCTCATATTTGTTAGTTATTTTAAAATAAGATACGAAATAAATAAATAATATTGTTTGGTTTATGTGACATAACTAACAAGTTTGATAGTTAAAACAAATATGTACATTTTGTTGTTAGCTCAATGCATGTTTTCTTTTCATATCTCGTTGTAGTAGATATTGTTTTTTTCACATTTAAGCTGCGTGAACTTCCAGTGTACTTCTGCATTCAAATTATTCACCAACAATAAAAATCACTAAGTAGGAAATCCGTTGTAGGATACTCTTGTTGGTTCCGTCTCGTTCAGAACCCTTTGCCAACCCCTTTTTTATTTGAATATCATAAATGCTCTTATCTTATTGGTTTTAACTTTAAAGAATATAGTCGAGATTTTAGCCAATCAGAGAAAGGTTATAATACCTTTATAGTAGGGCGATAATTTGGGAGTGGCTAGAAATATTTTCGGGGCGTTTCCTAAATTCTACCCCCTGAGCGAAGCGAGTAGAAATATTACAAACTTTGATTTTTTTCTATTTCTAAATTCCGACACCATCGATAAATCAAGAACAGGGAGATTGAAATTTCGTTCTGATGCCAAAAAATGTCTCTACCTATATATTTGATATAGGAGCAAAATGCAGAAAATGTTTAAATATAATTATCGATAGGTAATATCTTGTTGCCAAGGCTGAAATTTGTCACAAAAGTAGGTTCATGATTTTTTTTGTTTTATGAAATTTTCAAATCATTGAAATAAAGCTATGAAAACATAGTCTACAAATAGGTACAATTTTTTAAAAATAAATACATACATAAATAAAATAAATTAAATTAATAAATAATAATCATCATTGGGATCCAGTTCCATAATTTATTAATGTAATTTTTGATTTTCAGAGGATGAGGAACAAAATAAGTGTTTGTTTACGACTTATCAATTGAAACGTTTCGCCACATTTATTGCAGCTTCTTCAGGCTCTGCAAAGGAGCAAATACATATATCAAAAAAACACATTAAAAACAAAAATTCACTCAACTCAAAAATCAATTCCATATATACCTTGATAAATAAAGCTCCAAACACTTTGTCATTTTTTTAAGCTCTGCCATTAATATACATACAGACACTCGAATACATTTCTATTTTATCATCAACAACTCAAAAACACCAATATCAAAAAATATACAATCATAACTTTTACAATTTCACTGGTAGATTAAAAACATTTCAAAATTAGCCAAAATATTATAAAACTATTTACAATGTACAACTATATACAAAAATCCATCAAAATATCTTAAAAAAAATATATATACAAGCGACGGGAATTTTTTCCTTTATAAATTAATTTATCTTTATTACTCTACGTTGGTCAAATTCAAATGATCTCAAAAGGTTCAACATACTACTATATAAAAATAATAATAATCTTTATAATAGTTTCCGAAGAATCAATACATTAAATTTCAATCATTATGTCATTAGGCTCTTTAAAAATTAATATATTACTATTTACATTTTTTCACTCATACACCAAAATTTAAGTAATTAATCCTTTCTTTTTTCATCGTTTTTATTATTACGAACCCTATAATTGTTCAATAAATTATTATATATACAACTTAAATTGTTCGTGTCCGTCCTGAAGTTTATAGTCATCAATATTAAACGTCAAATAGAAACAACAAATGAAAATGCCTTGTTTGTTTTAATAATTCCATGGCCTCAGTGATTTTTGTAAAAATACAATTATTTATAATGTTGATTATTACGGTTCTGAAATTTCAAAATTTGAAAACAAAAATATGTTCGGATTCAGTATTTTTCTCTACAAAAAACCTATAAGAACTTTAACTCTAAAATAATTAGGGGAGCAAATAAATGCACATTCAAAAATTAACATTGCAATCGCTATGCTGCGTCGGCCAAGTCACCACCCTGTATATAAATTAATGCTTTTAAATCCTTGTTTTTTTTTTTAATAAAGTTCTCCAAAGGCATTATATTATCTAATAATAACATCATTTATACGATACTACATTATTTATCTATTTATTTAAGACTTTTTTTGTTACATTTTGTATATTTATACATTATTTTGAAAATAAAAGAGAACTTACAAGTTACAAAAAAGATTTTAGTATTATTATATTTATAGTATAATATATTATTTAAGAATTGTTCATTCATTTTGCACCAGGCCCGTTCGGGCCTCCTCCCTTTTTACTATATCGGTCTTCTAATGGCAGTTCTGGCTCCATTCATTTCCCGCTATCTTCTTAATATCGTCACACCATCTCTTGTGTTGTCTTCCCCGTCTTCTTTTTCCTTCGATAGGCCACCATTCTGTTACAATCTTTGTCCATCTTTCATCGCTAAGTCTGGCTATGTGACCTGCCCAATTCCATTTTAATTTTTTATTAAATATGTTAGTATTTTTTAATTGTGTTTTTTTGTATATATTCATTTTTATTCTATCCTTTCTTCTGATATTAAGGATACTACATTAGTATTATATTAATAATAATTGTTTTCGTAGTCCTGATCCTCTGGATCTGAGCTCTTGGTGCCACGCCCAAGGTCTGTAGTCGTATATTTATATAGGCATATTTGAATATCTGAAAAGATTAATTTTAAGTGAATTTATACTAATCAGAAAAATAATCCTTAAAATTCACACTATATGAGATTTCCCTACCGACTCTTAATTTATTCCAAAATTAATTTTAAGTGAATTTATACTAATCAGAAAAATAATCCTTAAAAATTCACACTATATGAGATTTCCCTACCGACTCTCTTGAGAGAAGCTTCTCTCGATACACTCAAGAAAGAAACAGCGGCGGATTAACCAATAGGCATTATAGGCACGTGCCTATGTCCGCACGCGCGGATTGTGCAGAAAATGGGAAATTTTACTTTTGTATCAATAGAAACGAGACAATGTACAGTTTTATTCATCTTAAAATAATAGGTAAATTAAAAATTTTGTATCAGGAGGACAGGATTGATGATTGATATGCCATACGCTAAATAAATAAATAATAGAGACATATCCAGAAACACCCTTATTTTACATAAATACAAAGATGTATTTGTTATGACCAGAGTCAAATGAAACAATTAGAACTTGCATTAAATTAACTCAACATGAGATTTATATTTAAACCAGCTGCAAAACCCGCTGTCTAGTTAGAATTAAAGGTCCTCAAAATTTCGTGCGCCTATGTCCGATACTGAGAAAGAAACCGATCTTATTTAATCAATTTCACTATCTGCAAGTTCATTATTACCACTCTACTTTTATAATATTTCTCTCATATGCGCAGATAATTTTTTGTGATGGCTTCTTGACATTTGTTTCTTAATCTCTTGGGCCCTCAGAGGGGTCTTCACATTTACAATATTCCACTATATACAAATCAATCAAATAAAATTGGCAGTTCCATCCCAACTTGTAATGTTATTTCCTGGTCCTAATTCCTAGAGTGCTAGGACAGTATTGTGACTAAAAATCCATAGGGCCAATTTTACATTTTGTCTTTCCAAATTTGAAGGGTATAGTGATTTAAAGGTATGAGTTTCGCCCATATTTTAATATTACTTATCTTTCTCCAGTAAATGAAGGGTCTTTAATGCTTCTATAGAAGCACGGCCGTCATTTATCTGGTCATTAAAATTATTAAAAATTATAGTAGTCCGATTCTTCGAATTTAACAAGTTGTTCATAATACATTTTAAAATATGTACACTATCAAATGAATGGACGATTCACGGCAGTCGGATTGGGATGCTCATATTTAAATTTCACCTCTCAGGGTTGACTAAAATAAGACATACCTTTCCCGTTAATAGCATTGTTGTCGGCAAACTACCCCCCAAAGCTGTAAACCCAATACTCTAATTTTAATATTAAGCCTTAATAAGTGAGTATAGAACATCCGTACAATACTATTGACAGGCAAGGTGCGAGGTATATCTTGAGCATTGGCAGTCTAAGGTACTAATTATAAAAACAGAGGCACTAGAGGCACAATTTGAACTATTAGAGGCATGGTAACAGTGTTTCCACCGAGGGGTGATCCGCGATTGGAAGTAGGTGTACACTTCTTTGAAAGTATTTGGAAATATTTGGAAGTGCTTGAAATGCTTTGGAAAGCACTTGAAAATATGTGGACTTACTTGGAAATATTTGGAAATATTTGGAAGTACAAGCGGAAGTAGGTGTACAGCATATTAGGTCGCGGTTCACCCTCGTTTCCACCTTTCATAATCTACTCGTAATTTTAGCAAATTTTATCTATCAAAGAAGTACAGGTAACGCTCCATTAACACAAAACGGTAGATAGGCTTCAGAAATGTCGTGTTGTGTGAAACCGTGTTATATGAGACCCAGAGCCAGTACATTACAAAAAAAAGGGGGGAGGGTAATGTTCCGAAAGCTTTTTAAAAACAAACATTTTTTTAGTTTCAGATAATGCAAGTTAATTTTCATTTAAAAATTATTATAGCCGTGTATAACACAAAGCGAAAAAAGAAACAAAAATATAATTTTCATTTAATGAGACCGCCCACTTAATTTAATAAATGTCTTCTATAAACATTCGTCAGTACAATCGAGGGCTGTTTTCGGTTGAACGATATCACCTTCACTTTCCAGAACCTTCTCCTTCATAGCATGTATATGCTAAAAATAAAAACGGTCAAGTTTTATAACTTCAAAAAACAGCGATAAAAACCTCTACTGAATTCTTTAGCAGCTGAAGCAATGCTACCAACATGCATCTAGTAATAATATAGGCATAAAAAAACATAGTAGAAACAAAAAGGACTTGATTGCCACTTGGAATACTAGTGTAGTGAGTCTCAGGACGGAACTAATGGACTACGCCGTGACCTCACGAACATTTTTGTGGGGTCCTCGCAGCGGGCTTGTCTTTTCTAGGTGGCGTTGGTTCAACAGTTAGACCCGCGCCTGTTGACCCCCACTGCAACCTCATAATACATTTAATCTGCATATATAAACGATGGTAGCCACTTATGTAATGAAGTAAGTAACCGTGCATTTACTAGGTAAATGTGTTAGTAGGTATTTCAATATCCGGATACTGACTGAGCGGGCAGCCTCACGAGGCTGCCGGGTGTTTGCCGGAGATCCGTCCTGAGTGAACGCAGGAAACGACCCGAGGAGCATTCAAAAAACCGACAACCGATGGATCGGGCCGAAGCAGCCTTCAGACGAGGCAACGGGCACTTTTGCCTCGGGCGAGGCACGTACTGACCAGGAATTTGGCCTCAAGGGGCTGGCCTCGCGAGGCAAATCCTCAGTCAGTGTCCAAGGCCCATAAGGTAGACTAAATCGCCTCGACTTGGTGAGAACGACATGGATCCTATGCCGAAAGGCTTGGATCCAACCTCATCATAAAACATATTTGATCGTTTCAGACAATTCTGAGTCCCGACATCGATTATATATATACCTACCGCATGGTTGACTCCTCAAATAGATATGTACTAGAATCGAAAAGACTTCGTCTAGAACTTAGTTTGCGGTACGGCAGCAAAAGGCTTATACGATAAACACGATTGAACGTATTCATCTAAGAAAGTTACATAGTTATAGTGCCTTTCGACACAACGGGTGTCTCCCGAGTTTTATGTGGTTGCTCCTAGCTAAATTGTTTAAAAGAGAATCAGCCAAACCCAAAAGAATTATAAATGAGAGAAACCGCTCTTATTTTATCAATTTCATCTATCTGAGGGTTCTGCAGTATCTATCTAATATAACGAAAATGAAGCATTTCAATTGAGAGACATTTCTTGAGTTTAGAATCTAGATTGAGGTATTATAACATATTCACTGTTCTGTCTCTCGGGCTGCAGTCCGGCTAGAGAGGGTTTGATATGTTTTGATTTTTTCACTCATCACGCTATTAAAGTGCAAATGTATTGAAATTTCAAAACAATGGAATATTTTCTTTTATCTTTTATTTCAAATAACTATTATTAGGGAATTTTCATTTTTAAGGGTAGTTTATTTGAAGTTGAAAAAACACTAATTAATCCTTTGAAATAATTTTAAAATAGTAAAATTAATAAATATTAGTAAATCAATTAATTATTAATATTATTTTAAATTTTGAACAACAATTGTTTGAGTAGTTTTTGAGAAAATTGTCAAAGACATAATGAATCAAAAACAAATAATATGATCCTTATGATGAGAGGCTTGTGTCATAATCATAAAACAGATCAACAAAATTATAAATGAGAAAGAAAACGAAATTATTTTATCGATTTCATCTATCTGAAGGTTCACAGTATCATTCTAATATAAGAAAATAGCATTTGAATTAAGAATTTCGTAGTTTAAATGAAATGTTATGAAAACATTCACTTTCTTCTCTCGGGAAGCGTATCAACTAAAATGCCAAAAGGCTTTATATTTACTTAGATTTAGTGTACTATCTTTCAGTACTTATTTATTTATCTGAGTGAGTCTGCTTACTTTTATAATAAAACGAATTTACCTACATCCATTCATGTAAACATCAAGCAGAGGACAACCTCAATGTTTTCTTCTTAAGAATCAACTCTGGTACTCTCGACAAGAAAAATCAATTTTAAAAATATACAAATTCTTTCACAGTATTTTTTCTAAATATGGACCCACATTTTCGGGTTCGCTTCACCCGCTTAATACAGGATATGGTCCGGTTTAAACTAATATTTATTTTCATTAAACATATACTAATATTTAGTATGTTGCAAAGTAATAACAACCTATGTTTCAAAATCAAATTTATTGAAAAATTAGGAACATTGAAATTATAATGATTTATGATTATTAAACAAAACAGAAAAAAAATACTATTAATTGAAATCAAAATATTAAATATAAAAACAAGATTTATTTTAATATAAATAATGAAAATCAACAATTCATTGGGTAAAAAAGAAATTGACAAGTTTTGTACATTACCCGAGCTTGTAGATCGCCGAATGATTTAACGATATAAAAATATGTAATGATTTTTTGAATAAATCTTATGTGAAATAATAGTATAGGTATTATTGACATTGGTTTCTGTTACAGAAAGAATAATTATTAATAATAATTAATAGATTCAGTTTTTATTTCACGTTTTAGATCTTAACTATTCAGCGACTAATTAAGAAAAATTAAAATAATATTCTAAAAATAATTTTGGTAAATTTAAAATTTATGTGAATCGTAACAAGTATACATTTTTTGTATATATAGTAATAAATAAAAGAGTTTTTTGATAGAAAATAATAACAAAGAGAAACGAAATGCTGTCCTCTGCTTGATGCAAATAAACATATACACATATATATCAAGATGATATATCTGTATATATATATTATTTATTTGATATCTTGATATATATGTGTATATGTGTATATGTTTATTTGCATCAAGCAGAGGACAACCTCTTTGTTTCTCTTTGTGAATCAACAACTCTGCTACTCTCGGCAAAAACAAAAACCTTTTCAACTAGAAAAAATTAATACTTATTAAAAACAATTATTTATTTAAATTGATTTTTTTTTATTAATATTCAAATTATAAATCAACTGGAGAAAAACTAACCAACTAATATACTAAGTGTAATGGTATATGATTTTATTTAATAGATAAAAAGACCATTTTTAAGAGAAAAATTCAATTTATATATATATATATATATATATATATATATATATATATATATATATATATATAATATTTTACGTAATAATAAGTAAGTATGTAAGGCACTTTCTACCATCAATGGACTTCAACAATTAAGACCTTATTATATTAAGTACTAGAAATATTTTTATATTTTTAAATGTAAAAAATGTATTATTTGTTTTAAACAGTAGTTTTAGGTAGTAAGGAGAAGACATTTTAAGAGCCATGTCTTAAAACTTGTATGACTTGTATCTTTGGCATATTTCAAGTCAAACTTCATATACTTTTCTAAATATCGTCACCCCATTGCAAGAACTAGGAACTCAAAAAATCAAAAAATTCATTTTTGAGATACCTGGTGGCTATTTCATAGCTAAAATACATAAGAATTGTTATTCTTAACTATAACACTCTTAAGTAAAAAATTAAATTCGATTACACCTAGGTTTAATTGGCATTAAAATAGAACAAGAGATCCAATTTTAGCAGTTCTAATTAAAAAAATAAAATAAGTAGTAGCCGCTAAAATTCAATCGCTTAACCACTAGATAAGACCTGCATCTTTAGCCATGCTATAGAAAGTAGATTCTTTTTTCTAACAGTGAATTTGGAGAATCAAATTTAATAATATATCCTTTATCCAAAACTATGACCCTAAAAAACAATCAAATTAAAATTAATAATAAACTTAAGATATTAATTAAATGAAATTAGAATGATCAACTTACTTGTCAAAATCAACCATTGTATGTTGATGTTTAATTGTAAGTAGGTACTGTTACAGCCTTCCTCGTTCCTATGAATAGTAGAAATTAAGAAATTAATCTCAAAGAGTGTGAAGCAAGTTTTGGCTGGTATTTGATATCCTTGCAATGCCTTAGCTTTAAATGAAGAAAGATCATTCTATCCGCGCCCTTTTATCATTTTCCTTGAATAGATTCTAATGAGAAGAATCGCTCACCCGCATAATTATTAAATAACAATAAAGTGAAAACTTATTTACTATAGATATGTCCTTATAATGAATTAATAATAAACTTAAATATAAATTGTTCATTTATGCCTAATATTATAAATACATCGTCGTAAAATATCAATAAAGTGATTCAAAAATGATGTTTTCTGCATTTTTTAAGCAAAAGTTCTAAAGCTAGAAGGCCCAAAAGCTAATCACTTCTTATTAAAAATACAAACATTTTAGCACAAGAACCAACTTTCTACGACTTTTTATTCTTAAGTTATCATGAGTTTCTAAATCCAGTCATACAGACAGAAAAAAACATGTTGAAAATGATTTTTCCCTACGTTCCAAACATTTTCCAACTACAATGAGCAAAAAATAAAATTTGAATGTAAATTCAATACTAGGCTCGCCCAGCAGGCAGGCGTACTCTATTAATTTGCGTCTTATATTGATATTCAGAGTCTAAACAAAAAGTGCCGCATTGGTATGTCTGTAGTTGAAATAATTTAAAAATAGTAAATCGGAGACCTATGGAAAATGTATGTTAATTATAGCGTTATAAGATCGAAAATCATATCGAACACCAATAAGAATTCCTTTGATTTCAGGTTCTTTGTATTTTCAAAAATCTGCTCTAACGATTCAAGATTTTTTTTAATTTTTAGTGCCTATATAAAGATAACAAAAATAATATTTTCTTTGCTGCAGATTGATTTGGTGTTTGAACAGTTTATTAGAATTTTTTGAAATAAACCAGATTATGCAATGTTTAATATATTTATTATGGAAAAAACAAAAAAATTTGTAATATATACGTATATATATATGACGTTCCGATCACTACAAGCAACATTTATAAAAAAGTTTTGAAATAAACCATGTTATGAGCTGTTTTATATATTTATTTAAATAACGACGCAAGTTTTTTGAAACATTTAATATAAAGAGGTGCTTCAGATGCAACGATTATGCGCATGGAATAGGTGAATGTGTGAAAAATGAGCCTACATGTGGCACCTGTGCAGAAATTCACTGAAACGAAATCATGCTCAAGTCTTATCAGAAAATGCACGAATTGTATCAAAAGAAACACAGCACTTAACTTAGGTTTGAATGTAAATCATCCAACCTGGAGTCATGAGTGTCCAACATACAAAGCAATTGTATAGAGTGTCCAGAAGAAAATTAACTATTCTGAATAGCAACTAAATTCATCAACAGATCATAACCAATTCCAACTCCAAGAACTCAATAATCGGATCAACCCTGGAAATAATAATCATCCCAAAATAAAAATATACTACCAGAATATTAGAAGTATGCGTGGCAAACTGGATCAAATCAAAATCTCAGCAGCAACTTTTTCCGAAAACTATGACATTATTATTTTAACAGAAACCTGGCTTAATGATGAAATTTACGATTCTGAAATTGACTTGGGTTCTTTCACTATAAATAGAGATGACAGGTCTAATTTAGTCAGTTCTAGAGGAGACGGTGTTCTTATTGCAGTAAACAAATCCATTAGATGCAAAAATTTTGAGACTCTTGAAAACTCTCTATTATCTTTAAATCAACTTTTCGTTATATTACCGGATCTTAAAACTATCAATGGAACCGTGTATATACCTCCGACTTCTAGCATTTCTCTCTATTAAGAACATTTAATGCACGTCGAAGACATCAAAAACACCTACTTGGACCATAATCTTGTTTTGATGGGTGATTATAACTTACCCTCAACCTCGTGGAATACATCGACTGCTGGTACAACTCAAGCCTTTGAAAAAGTACTTCAGCACTAACTAAATCGTGTGCTTCAATTTTAGTGGAGAGTTTTAAGGACTTGTGTTTAAATCAATTTAATTATATAAGTAACAGTAAAAACAATATCCTGGATTTATGTTTTTCAAATCTTTTTTGTAATATATCTATAAGTAATGACATTCTATCTAATATGGACGAATTTCACCCAATTTTAAATGTAATTTTGTCAATTATTCCTGGAAATAATGTAAATATCGAGTCTCCATTTTCCCCCTTGGGGTTCGATTTGAATAGATATGATTTTAAAAAGTGCAATCTTGAAATTCTTAATAAAAAATTAGGAGAGGTGGATTGGGACAAGGAACTAGATACACTAAATATAATAGCTGCCGTAGACAGCTTTTATAATATTGTTAATGAAATCATATCTACTTCAATTCCTATTATGCGTTGCTTCAATTCAACATATCCATCTTGGTTTTCTAGTAAACTAATCTCACTTTTGATAAAAAAAAAATAGCACACAAAAATTATAAATTAAGTAAAAGTGAAACAAATTATAATGATTTCAAAAACTTAAGGTCTCTGTGCAAAGCCGAGGCCACACTTTGTTATTCTACCTATATTTCAAATATTGAATCTAATGTGCCAAACAATATAAAAATCTTCTGGAACTTCATTAATGCAAAGAGGGATACAAAGGGATATCCTTCCAGCATGTCCCTCGATGAATTCAATGGCTCCAATGATGCACAGATTTCCAATCTTTTTGCTGAATTCTTTAAAAATGTCTATAGTTTGGCTACAACAAATGCAACATTTGACTCAGACACTATTGCCAATTATTGTGCAAATACTCTAGTCCCCGATGAACATGCTAGTAATATTCCAATCACAATTTCTGAGGAAGAAATAATCACTGCATTAAAGGATTTGAAGCCCTCTCTCACCGTCGGCTCTGATGGTGTACCTGCTTTTATAGTCAAAAACTGTTCTTTGTCTCTTATTAAACCCTTACTTATATTATTCAACCTCTCTCTTGAAGAAAAATTTATACCTGAATTATGGAAAAAATCATTTATTACTCCCGTTTTCAAGAGTGGCTCACGCAATAATATTAGAAATTACAGACCAATAGCTATAATAAGTGCGATACCAAAATTATTAGACAAGATTATGTACAACAAGATTCTTTTTACTTTGCTCTGATGCGATTTCCAGTAAACAGCATGGATTTGTACATTCTCGTTTAACTGTCACTAATCTTACTCTATTCACAAATTCTATTTTCGCCAGCCTTAACAAAAATACACAACTCGACGCTATTTACATTGATTTTAAAAAAGCCTTTGACCTCATCAATCATGAAATTTTGTTGCTAAAGCTTAAGTACCTTAATCTTCCAACTAATATAATTCTATGGATTGGAAATTATCTCTCAGATATTCAATCGTCCGAATCGCGGTATCCCAACAATTCTTAGCACCCTCTGGGGTCCCTCAGGGTAGCCATATTGGTCCCCTATTGTTTCTCTTATTTATTAATGACCTGGTCAATGTAATTCAACATTGCAATATATTGCTATTCGCAGATGATATCAAATTGTTTTTTGACATTTCTAAAGTTTCAGACAGCAACAAGCTACAATCCGACCTAAAAAACTTAACTATCTGCAAAGCAAACTTATTTTTTCTAAATTTTGACAAATGCTTCACCATTTCATTCTCAAAAAAGGAATAGTTTATCTCATACAATTACTATCTGGATGATACTTCCTATTGCATTAGAGTAACTTACATCAAAGACCTTGGTGTCACCTTTGACTCAAAGCTCACCTTTAATGAACATATTAATCATGTGGTTAGTAAAGCTAACCGAACTTGGGGATTCATATTTCGCAACACTAAAGCTTTTAGGAGCCCCAATTGTATCAGATACCTATACATAAGTTTGATTAAATCTGTCGTAATGTATGCTTCAACAATCTGGAGACCGAATCAAAAAACCAACATAGCTAGACTTGAAAGAATTCAGCATAAAGTTTTGAGACATCTAGCGTCTCTCTCTGGTAGCCCTATGTCAAGATACGATCATGACTACTCGAAAATCGCTGTAACTTTCGACATTTCAACTATTCTTTCGTCTATGATTGCTTCCGACAACTTATTCACTTTTAAAATCATGTCTGATACCATTCGTTGTCCTGAGCTTAGAATTCTTTTTCCACTGAACAATCCTTCGTACCCACTACGACATAATCAACCATTCTATCCACCAGTTCCATTTACACGTCATTCCGAAACCAACCCTATTTATAGATTAAGCATCGCTTATAACGCCCTTTCCCAAAAAACATGCGTTTTGAATTTTACTATAGATACCAACAGAATGTCTAGAATTATAAAAATAAACACACTTTCATATATTTAAATACTCACTATCATAATTATTATTCTGTTTTACACTGTATTATTGTTTATTATTTGTATGTTTAACTTTATTGTTTTCTTTTTTCTACTTTTTACTAAGTAGTGTTTCTTTGTATTACTTTTTGTAATGTTTTTAAAGGCACATGCCGTTGAAATAAATAAATAAATAAATAATACTATCAAATATAACGACGTTTCGATCACTATATCTATAAATGCAAGATACTGTCCTGGTTAACTCATTTGAAAAGGATCACATGTATTTTAATAAACGTTTGAGGATTTATTAAAAGATTTGTATTTATCCATAAACACAAATATACGAATTTTCGAACACTATATCTGTGATCGTTTTCAAATGAGTTACCACGGCAGTGTCCTGCATTCATAGATATAGTGATCGAAACGTCGTATATTTGTTAGTACATATTTTTTAAATAAATATACTAAACAGCTCATAACATGCGTTTATTTCAAAACGAACTAATAAATGTAAAATAATAAAAAAATGTTGCTTGAAGGCCACTGCCGTGCTAACTCATACTTGAAAAAGATCGAAACGTCGTATATTTTTGCATATGTATATTTGTTTTGTTTTTTAATAAATATATTAAACAGTCCGTAACGTGGTTTATTTCACAATTTTTTTTTCCTCTCTATAATTATTTTTAAAAAATCGTATGCTTTGTGGGTACCTAAAAATTATATAAGTTTCTAGCGCACGATAGCGCTGGTTACTATTTATTTGCAGGATTACCAAAAATTCACAAAGTTTTGGGGGATTTGAAATGTACAATTTTTGAAGTGAAACTTCTTTAGCGACGTTTCTGTTTAAAATTTTTTTTAACACTCATTTTCAGTTTATGGTAAAAGTAAGTAAATGGTCGAATCCAGGGCCGGTCAATGCCGCGAGTACAAAGGGTGCATAGCACCCGGACGGAATCCTACTAGAGGCGGCAATAATGAAAATACAATGACAATTAATCCTATAATGTCTGATGTTCTGACGAGAAAGGGCGGCAAATTATATCTTGCGCCTGGGCGGCAGATACCCTTGTTCTGATCGAATCCTATTTTATTTTTATAATATACTAGCTGCAGGGCCCGCCTTTGGCGGCCCTCCTCACTAGCTCAGGGGGCACGCCCCCCGGACCCCCAACCAACGAACCCCACTCCCACCTACCACACCCCCCGCACCATGCACCCTTGCCCAACCACCACCACCACCCAACTACGCCTCTGGCCCCACACCTGAACCCCCACTCCACCCTGCAAAACCCCACTCACACCATCCCCCGGACCCCACCCCCGCCTCAACCACCCCACCTCACTAAGCCTCTGGACCCTCACCTAAACCCTCCACTCCACACTGCACCCCCAAACCCCACCCCGTGGCCTCCATCCCTCGCACCTACCACCGCATCATCACTCCAACCCCGCACCCAGATTTTTCATTTGTAGCCTTCTAGTGACCCACAGATTATGTATACAAAATTTGGATGAGTTTGGTCCAAGAGCAATAATTTTCATATTTTTGACCCTCCCCCCCTTTTTGGGTGGTTTTTTGTGGGAGTTTTTATAAACAAAAGTTGTCAGAAATCACATCCCCTACAACTTTGCTCATAATAAAATTTGCCGTAGAGTTAATAGTTTAGGAGTTATTTTTTAATTTTCATTCGTGGCCCCCCTAAACCCCCTTTTGGGTTAAAAATATTCAAACATTATATAGCTAAAAACGTAAGTTAGAAGACATCTGATGCAAATATGAAATTTCATAACAATCCCTTAAGCCATTTTTACGTGAATCGTGAGCAACTTTTCACGGAAACCACGCAAACATACAGACATACATATAGACAGGAATTTTGTTGAGGGTGTTTTCGTTCATAACTTTGCTTGGAACGTGTGCAACCAAAATTTGGCGTGATTTGGAGCAATGTACAGAGAAAACCTTAATTTTATATATATATATACAAGTGCTTCAAAAAAATGTATACACACTTTGAACTTCCATAGAAAATTTATTTACCGTTCTACAAAGTTAAATTTCAGGAAAATAGAAAGCTGAAAGTCCAATGTAAATGAAACATAAATAACAAATGTTAATACTGTTCAAATTGGTGACCTGCAGCATCAATACAATTCTGAGTACGAGTCACCACTGATTCTGTACATCGTATCAAAACGTCCAATGAGATTTCTCTACACACTGCTTGAATCTCATTCCAAAGAATGTCTAGGTTACGTGGTTTACGTTTGTACACCTCATCTTTTACTGTGCCCCACAAGAAGAAATCCAGTGGTGTAAGGTCTGGAGAGCGTGCTGGAAACTCGATTGGCCCCTGCGTCCTATCCACTGGCCCGACAAATTTTGTTAATTACCTAACAATGCTTGCTGATTCCATATTTCCTGCCATTCGTGCATTATACGGTAATGATGATTTTTATTTTCAACAAGATGGTGCCCCGCCGCACTATCACAGGGACGTACGAGCTTACCTGGATCAAAATTTGTCGGGCCAGTGGATAGGACGCAGGGGGCCAATCGAGTTTCCAGCACGCTCTCCAGACCTTACACCACTGGATTTCTTCTTGTGGGGCACAGTAAAAGATGAGGTGTACAAACGTAAACCACGTAACCTAGACATTCTTTGGAATGAGATTCAAGCAGTGTGTAGAGAAATCTCATTGGACGTTTTGATACGATGTACAGAATCAGTGGTGACTCGTACTCAGAATTGTATTGATGCTGCAGGTCACCAATTTGAACAGTATTAACATTTGTTATTTATGTTTCATTTACATTGGACTTTCAGCTTTCTATTTTCCTGAAATTTAACTTTGTAGAACGGTAAATAAATTTTCTATGGAAGTTCAAAGTGTGTATACATTTTTTTGAAGCACCCTATATATATATATATATATAAATTATGTTTAATCTATCTTTCTTTGAAACTGATCCCAGCAAATAATAATCAATAACAGATAATTTTAAGAATGTATTTTGGGTTTTAAAAGGATGTTTATTAAGGGAATATAAAAAATAAGTACTTACAAGAGTTTTTTACAAGGTTAGGTACATTTCAACATTTCAAAAGAAGTATAGCAATTTATATTTATTTAGCAAATAACTTGTAGTTAGCCTTAGTTACTTATTGCGAAACAAATCAATGAATAGCATACCCCACGGTATTTATTTTCTTTAGGTCGAAGTTAAATTCATTTTTTTAGGTCTTTAAATATATTATATTCGCCTACTTATTTTCTTACATTGACAACTTCTACAGTTACAGACGTGATAATAAAATGACTTTTGTGAGGCCCACCAGATAGATCCTTAGGATTGCCGAATTTTGGCCTGCTACAGCAAAAGATTTAGTACCGCTGCTCTAGATACATATTAACTGTTTTAACTTTAGAAAATCACCAAAATGTGAATCATGAAAATTTTTGATTTAGCAGAGCTAAATTTCAATTCACTAGGCCAGGGGTCGGCAACCTGCGACTCGCGAGCCGCATG
Source organism: Forficula auricularia (assembly GCA_024734495.1). Classification (NCBI taxonomy): domain Eukaryota; kingdom Metazoa; phylum Arthropoda; class Insecta; order Dermaptera; family Forficulidae; genus Forficula; species Forficula auricularia. The sequence goes on from JALMQS010000099.1 coordinate 71,781,335, forward strand.
CGGCTCTTTCGATGTCAAGATGCGGCTCTCCAATTCCATACGCAAATATTAATAATTATATTATTTTAGGCTAAAACGAAGATCAGCCGCCCACTGTCAAAAACAACTTAAACAGGTTCGGTTTATGATCTCGGTTCGATAAGATAAAAAATGGGTTTCCAATAAAACCTTGTAAGGTTCGGTTAAGATATATTCAGTTCCGCCCGGTTGTTCGGTTCGTGTACCTTCATTTCTGGATGGCTTTTAAGCGGTTAGGTTGGCGTTAATTATGGATTATATTATTTGATTACCAATTTCATTATCTTTAGCGGAGACTCGCTAAAATACTTTAATATGTTTTGTGCGAAACATATCGTCGGCTTACAGTGCAAAGCTGCTAACTCCATGTTTTATCTCATATATGACATATTAATACCGTTCGAAAGAAAAAGAGATGCAGCATCGTCCAAGTAAAACTGATACTTAAAATTGCGATCGTAAGTTGTAGAAAAAAATGTGAAAAATATTTTTTTCCATAACAACAATATTAAATTTTTGTTTTTTTCTCTGTCCAAATAAAATTTCCTTGTTGTGAGTTAGCAGGTTTACTCTCTAAGGCGACGAATGTATGTTTTTATATGAATAAATATTGTTTCATATTTAAGCTATTTATTTTAAATCAAAAATCAAATTTATATACCTAAGCCTAATCAAATATCATAATATTGAAACAAAAATGTTAGTGGCTCTTTAAAAACTGGGAAATTTGGTAAATTGTAGCTTTTGCCTCTTCCGTCTAAAAAGGTTGCCGAAAAAGGCTGCCGACCCCTGCACTCAGCGGGAAGCCATTTCAGAGATATAAATTATTTAATAAAACAACAAAAATGGTGGAGAGCTGATAAAAGAATCGTTTCCAGACCATAGATGTTCAAATTAAATGTTTCTTTATTTTTAGCCATATAACATATGACCACCATCTGAATCATCTCCGCGCATTAGAGAAAGGTGATTTTTTTTCCAGTGGGTCACATTGATTTATTATTATGGATCGCTAGATTTCTGCCCTGCTTGTCATAGTTTGGCGACGGCTGCAATAAAGCTTTAAACATTATGTAAAGGGTCGTTTGCAAAGTGGATTACCTTTTTGGAAACTGGCGTTTTTTTCTTCATCATCACTATCGTCATCTCTTATATATCTTTTTCTATCTTCCTTTGTTGACAATGACCTTTCCAGAGCCAACATTTCCAAGTCAAGTGCATCCACGCGACAAGAATAAATTTTAGCACATGCATCTATTTCTTTAGCTGCAGCCTTAAAAATATAAATATATACATATAGAGAACAAATTATAAAATGTTAACTTTTTAAGACTCAATAGTTGTTACAAATTAATTTAGAATTCCGCGGATGCGAGCAAATCCGCCAACGGAATTTTTAACAAATTATAAGTAAATTTGTTTTTCTAGTATAGTATATTTATACTAGAAAAACAAATTTACTTATAATTTGTTAAAAATTCCGTTGAGTGGATTTGCTCGCGAGTTTACTCCGCGGAATTCTAAATTAATTTGTATCATCTCTCTATGTAAGAATAGACTTGTAAAGGCGTCTGAATCGAGAGAGTAATATATAAGAACTTGAGATGCCATGTCCCTCTGGGTGGTCCGGGGTGGGGTATCATGCGGGCTATACGCGGATTGATGCCGGGTAACACCTAGACGGACCATATCTTTTTCTCAACTCTCTTGGTTCAGGATGGAGAATCAGCTGGACCTCGATCGGTTCTTATAAAACGGTAGAATCTCGCTAAGGCATTCTCTAAATTTCGCTTTTATAAAAACATCTTTGAATTTCTCTTTGAATTTCTTAAGATTAATTTAATTAACTCCAACAGATGTCACTTTATTTTTTTATTTTTTTTAATGATTTGACCTAGTCTAATTTTGCTTTATTAATCTTTAGGAAGCCTTGCATAAAATTCAATTAAAACATCTCTTGAACGTAAAGAGAACTTAATCATCAAATAGTATTTGGACCTACAAATATTTAAATATGAGTTCCAAGGAACGAATATACTAAATATATACATTCACATATTGAGCCGACTTTAGGTTTTCAGCTTAGGAGGGTATTCAATATTTATTTTATTGTTTAATTTAGGGGCAGTTCATAAATTAGGTTACACGAATATCAAGATTTTTTAAAGCCCCCCCCTGAGTCACATTCTGTCACATTTTCATTGAGCCTCCCTGAATTGTGACCTCATACTATTCCTTTATACTCTAAAATTTAATAATGTAGAATTTCTTTTTATAAATTAAACTCAACTACAAAGGAATTTAATCTCCTATATTTTAAGTTGAATTTTTAAAATTTTTTAATTTGACTTTTGTGACATCACAATTTTTAAGATCCCCGGGTCCCCCTGTCACATTTTGTCCCAAATCTGAGATGGCCCCCCTTATTTTAGTGTGTGACGTAATTTATGGCGGCCCCTTATCAAAAATTTCGAAATATAAAAATAAATGAACTTGTTTTCAAAATGATATGAAAAAAAAAATAATATATTACCTCAAAATCAACATCACTGTCATTTTTTATATACCGAGTAGTTAATATATCAATAAAGATCTAATGAAAAAGAATTTTGTGGCGTTATATTCTAAAAAAAAAAATTATACTTAGGTATTGTGAATTTTTATATAATAAAACCAATATATATATATATTCAATATACCCCTTCCTCTGCCAATCTTAAGCATAACTCATAATGAGTTTCTGTTTGATTTAATTTTAATTTTTCTGGCGATTTCGTTTCAAGGACTAAGTCATTTTGATTTTGATCTTTTCTTTCAGTTGCATCGTCATTCTGCAACAAAAATAAATAAATAACATAATACATTATTTCTAAAATAATAATAAATACATATAATAAAATTATTAGAGAAAAAGAAAATAATGTATTTAATGATTGAAGAACATAGAGGTGTATAAGATCACCAGCAAGGTGCGTATTTCATTAGCACATTTTATAGTCTACTTTACATTATAGTAAAATATAGTTTTTTACGAGATAAATAATTAATATTTAGGAAAGTACTTTTTTACTTGAGAAGTGATGGAAAGGCAGCCCAAGGATAGTGAAAAAAATTCTCTCGAATAAAATAGATTAATAGAAAATTCATTTTCTTCCTCACTGAAAAACCAAGGATTTTCCCTCCGTTTCCAGTCCGTCTCTCCGAAATTAAAATTTCTTTTAATATACTTTTTTACACCTATCATAAAATTTTTCTTTTATCTAGACACTAAAGTTATGTTCATTCAAATTTTCGAGCTATTCCTGTATAAATACCTAAAAATCAACTAGAATAAAATATCCTATTTTTTTCTTAATCAGATTTAGCTTTCTTACTATTTAGTTTTCACAATTAATGGTTCAATGGTCTAGAACAGGGGTCTAAAGTGCCAGTCGGATCACATATACCAAAGGTTCCGTATCTTGTATAACTCATAAAATACTTGAGATTTCAAATTTTCGAATCTTACTTTGTTAAGTGACCAGCTTACTATTAGATTAAAACGAATTTACTTGCATCCATTCGGGTACATGAACTTATGCAAGGGCGGATCCATAGGGGGGGCGGAGGGGCGACCGCCCCCTCCCATGGAGGCCCGTGCCTGGCAAAAAAAATTTGTAAAAAAAACAAACATATTGTGGGATTTGATTAATTAAGCATTTAATTTAAAAGTAAAATTATATCGAATTATGTTTAAGATCATGTGGTCGACAGATGTCCGCCTGGGCATTGTGCCTTTGTGAAAGCCGCTTTCTTTCTTTCTAGGAACCATTGTGCCCCGGCTAAAAGCTTTCGGTAATAAATAATATTATGACACTCATATGCATGTGTCTATGTCTATGTGTTTGTGTGGCTGCCAAGGGTGAATTGTCAACAACTGGTTGAGTTAGAAACGAGCCCTGGTCAAGATGACATGCTTATCGATGTGTTAGCTTGTCGATTTGATAGCAAGTGTACGATGTATTAATTAATTACGTGTATTACGATGTTTTAACGACGACCCCTAGACACGAATATGTATATAACCCCTTTTTGTAAATAAATATATATATAAAGAAGTGAATGTGTGTTATTGTTTATTTCACCCCTATGAGCGAAGAGGGTGAAACCCAGCCTTCTACAAGTGGAGGCCTGTCCAGGATAAATCGTAGGGGGTGAAACCCCGCCGCCCCCTACAAATGGGTGCTCGCGTCCGGGATGAATCATAAAAAGTTCATCTTACCGGGAACGAATTGATGACGAAATGACGGAACGTGACGTGGAATCTTGTTGATATTCTGGTGAAAAATTGTGCCCTAGAAAAATGAAGAATCTTGGCCAGCATGTCAATATCGAGAGAAACTTGACAGACTTCGATTTTGAGGACGTCAAAAAGCTTTTAAACTTATTTTTGACGAAGAAGGCAATCGACACACGAGGCGAAAATTGAAGCTTTTCGAAGGCTTTAATTTTGACCCTTTTAGCCGAGAGCGCAAAGCAAAAGCCGTTTGCAGTGACTTCTCTCAATCGGACCTGGTAATTATCTCTTCGATATTAGGCTTGCCCACAGACTCTGACAAGAAGTGTCTTGCCAGAAATCTCGTGGTAAGCTTGTCCGATTTTGGCCATCTGAAAAGGGTGCACGGGACTTCATCATCAAAAGACACGCGCGTGGACGACGGACAACCAGCTAAACAGCTGGGGGAGATGAATTCTCTCGGAGCTTCTGCGAAGCCAGGAATTCGATTGAAAAGTTCGACGGAACGGGGAGCATTTCAATCGAACAGTGGATCAAAGAGATTCAGGATTTAGTTGAAGAATCCGGATGGGGTTCGACGGAACTATTTTTTCTGGTGAAGATGTCGCTAGCGGGCTATGCGAAAGATTATATTCAAAGCGAAAGAGGTTTGACTTCTTGGAGTTTGCTCGAAACAGCTCTGAAAGAGGAATTCTCGCAAAAAGATGAAAAAGACGACGAGGACGACGACGACGATGTTGAACAAAGCAAAGAGGATTGCTTTGTTCATAGCGAGGTCTACGAAGAAGATGTATCATTTTGCGAGAAAGTTCCCTTTCAGGACCGGCTGCAGCAGGACACCAACGAGGACGACGAGGAGAGGTTCAAAGAAGAAATCGCCGATGTCGATTTGGATGAAGACGAAGATGCTGACGAGGAGGATGTAGTTGATTTCGGTGAAAGTGGTGTGAAAGAAATTGCCTACTTGGCGGATGTGGCGAAAGAAGAATTTGAAGAATTAAAGCCGAGGAATATACTTGAAAAAGGTGAATTGTTTGAGGATGAGAGCCAAGACAGAGAAATAGAAAAAAACAATTTAATTATGGATTTGCGAGAAGAAAGAAGAGTCAACAAAGAGATGAAAGAGTGCTCTTTGTTAGAAACAAGAGATAGAGAGGAAGATGCGCAGCGAGGGATGAATAATAACCGCCCAGGTATAGCAACAAAAGGTGTGATCCAGAACGTGACGCATATTAGTGTAAGTGATGTTTCAAAAATCATTTATAATAAACGCTGTTCGATGATTGAATTTGTGAAAAATATTGGTGAATGTAAGATTTTGAGGTGTTCCAAGGGTAATTTTATTTTTGATCGAGGAAAGATGTCACGCAATTTTTGCGCCAGGTGCGCGGTTCGTGGGTTCACGGGTGTGTATTTGTGCGTATGTGCGCGTATGTGTTTGTGAAAAAGTGTCTTTCAGTGAGTGCCAAAAGTTATTCGAGACCCGACTTGAAAATGAACACGTGTTTGAACAATACGAGACGTAGAAAAATGGATAAAGGTTTTCTTGAATAATTATTGTAGCTAGATTAAAATTTATAATTTAATTTAAATTATGAGGACGAAATTTTTGATTAAGATTGAAGTTTGAGCAATCAATCGTTCTTAAATTTTTTTGGTTTTTGTTTAAAAAATTAGTTTGTTTTTATGAAGTATAATTTTGTTTTGAACGTTGAATGATTAATTTTAGATTTCAAATTTTGAAAGAGAGAAATTAAGTTCAGAGTTTAATAGGTAGATTTTAATAAAAGAATTTAATTTGAAGACGAGATATTCAATTCAATTCAAAATTTAAATTCGAAGAAATTTTAAAATTAAAGATGGGAATCTTGAGAAATTTTATATTTGATTCGGGTTAAATTTTAATGAGATCATTTGAAAAGAGAATTTAAATTTAAATTTTTATGATTATTAATTAAATTTAAATTAAACGTGGAAGAATTTGATTTTTGAATTGAAGGAATGAAACAATTTAGATATAAGAGGAAGTCTAATACTTTGTTATTCTTATAGATGTGGAGATCATCATTTTTGTTAAAATGATCTTCTTTTAAAATTAAGTTACATATTATTTCTATATAATTATTATGTTTAAGACGTTGAAAATTGCTTTATGTGTTAAGAGTGATTTGATTTAAATTGTATCGAGTGATTTTTCATACGATTTTTGTGTACTTTAGTATAATTTGTTTTTCTATACAAGATTGAGATTATTTTGTTTTAACGGGGCGTTAAAAGTTTTAGAATGGCCGAATTTGTGGGATTTGATTAATTAAGCATTTAATTTAAAAGTAAAATTATATCGAATTATGTTTAAGATCATGTGGTCGACAGATGTCCGCCTGGGCATTGTGCCTTTGTGAAAGCCGCTTTCTTTCTTTCTAGGAACCATTGTGCCCCGGCTAAAAGCTTTCGGTAATAAATAATATTATGACACTCATATGCATGTGTCTATGTCTATGTGTTTGTGTGGCTGCCAAGGGTGAATTGTCAACAACTGGTTGAGTTAGAAACGAGCCCTGGTCAAGATGACATGCTTATCGATGTGTTAGCTTGTCGATTTGATAGCAAGTGTACGATGTATTAATTAATTACGTGTATTACGATGTTTTAACGACGACCCCTAGACACGAATATGTATATAACCCCTTTTTGTAAATAAATATATATAAAGAAGTGAATGTGTGTTATTGTTTATTTCACCCCTATGAGCGAAGAGGGTGAAACCCGAGCCTTCTACAAGTGGAGGCCTGTCCAGGAGAAATCGTAGGGGTGAAACCCCCCGCCCCCTACAATATTTTTTTTTTTTTAAATTTTAAAATTGAAAATAAAGTTCTATATGTGTGTGTGTTTGAGGGGGGGGGCGGAGGCGTCTCCGACCCCCCCTCCGCATGGATAATTCGATCGCGACACACTTCCGAGATAAAAAGTATATCTTATATACATCAGGCACCTTAATGCATTCTCCCCCCCCCCATAAAAAAATTCCTGGATCCGCCCTTGAACTTATGAGCCTTTCAGAGAGAAAATGCGAAGCACGGGGCAACTAATATTTATGAGAGTCTTCAAAATTCAAAATCTGGACAAGAATTTAAAAACAATTTCATTTTATATTTATTAATTTTCAAAACGAAAGAAGGGCTTAGCAGAGGGGGACAAAGGGGCAGCTTGCCCCTGGCCTCATAATTTTAGCTGCCTCATAATTGAATTTTTTAATGATGATATGCATAAATGTTACAATTTAATAAATCTATATATATAAAATTAAGGTTTTGTCTGTACATTGCTCCAAATCACGCCAAATTTTGGTTGCACACGTTTCAAGTTATGAACGAAAACACCCTCAACAAAATTCCTGTCTGTCTGTATGTCTGTAGGTTTCCGTCGTTTCCGAAAAGTTGCTCACGATTTACGAAAAAACGGCTGAAAGGATTATTATGAAATTTCACATTTACATCAGATGTCTTCTAACTTACGTTTTTAGCTATATAACGTTTTGATATTTTGACCCCAAAAGGGGGTTGTGGGGGGGGGGGGGCAGGAATGAAAATTATCAAATAACTCCTAAACTATTAACCCTACGGCAGATTTTATGGAAAACAAAGTTGTAGGGGATGTGATTTCTGACAACTTTTGTTTGAAAAAATTTCCCCCAAAAAACACCCAAAAAGGGGGGGGGGGAGGGTGAAAAAATGTAAATTCTTGCCCTTGGAGCAAACTCAACCAAATTTTGTATACATAATCTCTGGGCCTCTAGAGGGCTAGAAATGCAAAAACTAACCACCCAAAATGGGGGGGGGGGGGTCAAAAAATGAAAATTCTTTCTCTTGGGCCAAACTCAATCAAATTTTGTATACATAATCTGTGGGTCACTAGAAGGCTAGAAATGCAAAAACTGGGTGCGGAGGGCGGGTGCGGGGGTGGAATGGGGGTTGGGTGAGGAGTGAGGCGGAGTAGGGTGGGGGTGCAGGGGGCTCTGCGGGGGTGTGGTGCGCAGGGTTGGAGGGCACGGGGTGGGGTCCGGGGTGGATGGGGTGCGGGTGGTGGTGTGGGGGCGAGGGTTGGGGACGGGTGCGTGGTGCGGGTAATGGAGTGGTTTTGGGGGTGGGGTAGGGGTGGGGTTAGTGGGTTAGGGTGCGGAATGGAGTGTTGGAGTGGGGGGTTCGGGGTGTGTGGGGGGTGGGAGTGGGGGTGAGGGTGGGGTTCGAGGGCTGGGGGTCCAGGGTGCGTGCCTTGCAGCTAGTTTAAAATAAAATTGTTTTTAATTCCGTGTACAGAGTTTTATTTTGAAGGCCCTGAAAGATATTAGATGGGCAGGGTTCTGGGCATGCTCGCATTTTCTCTGAAAGTACCTGATGGTAAGCCTAATTATATTATAGATGAATCGAAACTTATCATCATTATTATAGTTGACAGAGTAAGTAGATAGAATTAATGAAATAGTAATAATAATAATAATAATAAAAGAATTGGAATAAAATTGAAAATTTTTTAAAAAGATAAAAAACTGTATTTATAAGAAATTGGATAACATCACTATCTCGTATTCCGTTTCTCGCTGATACTTATTAGTTACTGACTTTTATGCAAGTGGTCATATTTCTAAAGAAAGTATTTTTCTCTAGCCTTAAAAAATAAATTGCACATTCTGATGTGGCCATCCACTTGACTTTACCATTCAACCTGGCCCCTCTCTTATATTTAATATTTAATAAAATTATTTATCATCATGTATACAAAATTTGGTTGAGTTTGGTATAAGGGCCTATATTTTTATTGTTTGACACTACATCCCCCCCCCTCCCATTTTGGGTGGTTAGTTTTTGAATTTTATACTTACTGGGATTCCACGGATTATGTATACAAAATTTGGTTTAGTTTGCTCAAATGGCCTAGATTTTTAATTTTCAACCCCCGCTCCACCCTCTTAATTTTGGGTTGATATGCAGCAAAATCTAATCAGCTCTTAATCTCAATGCACCAAACCTAAGTGTGAAATTTGGTTTTGATATTGACACTAGTTTTTGAGCTAGCTCGTCCACAAAAATTTGGTAACGCACGTACTAACTAACAGACTAACAGACATTTTGACAAAACAATTATTATCTCGAAAAATATAATTTTTTTTATATTTACTTATTAGGGATTTTTTGTAGACCGAAATGCCATGGTTTCGCCCAATTTTTTTTTAACCAAAATAGCTTGATCGGTTTTTGAGATATTTCGAAAAAAAGAAGCAAAAATACAACTTTTTTCATGCACGATTACAATACTTGACCATACCCTGTATGGTAAAGTAAAAACAAATGGGAATTATTTTTTGTTTGCTTTTTCCATTTGAGAAAAATTAACATTTTCTAATCAATTTTTCAATAATTTATTCTTATATTTTTCCTTCTTTTCTTATACTTTGTTGCAGATTTTTTTTTTTTTTTTGTTTTAAACTGATCCCAGCAAATAATAATGAATGTCAGATAATATTAAGAATGTATTTTTGAGTTTTAAAAGGATGTTTATCAAATAAAAAATAAGTACAATTGTTTTTTGCAAGGTCAGGTACATTCCAACATTTCAAAAGAAGTATAGCAATTTACATTATATAGATACAATTGAAAAAAGAAAAGGCCATCAAAAATGAATCCCAGTGTATATTTTTTTACTTAATATAGTTTTTTTTAATTTTACAATAAGTTTTTTTTTTAGTTTTTATCTAGACACAAAGCAGTGTGTCAGCCAAGTTCGGAAAAACGTGTGACGCACCGGCCATGTGTATATTTACACCAACCATTTCAAGCTACTTTCGACCCCCCCCCCCAACTCAAAAACTATTAGACTTAGACACTTGAAATTTTGCATGCCTAATAAGACCTAGTAGAACACCTAGAATCCCAAATTTCATGAATAAATCTAATATAGTTCTTGAGTTATTAAGCTCTGAAAAGTGTCATTTTTAAATATCAAAACCCTAAAGTATTTCCGCTGATCCTAGAATGCTGAAATTTTTTTTTTTTTTTTTTTAATGCAATCGAATGCAAGAAGGGGTGCACCAGTAAAGATGTAGCCCCTATGGATCTCGAAAGACCCTTGCATTACCGAAGAGAAGGGAAAGTTGATTAAGTGAGAGGGTGTAGACGTAGGTGTCTATGTACCCTGGTTTTGAAGGTTTGAAGATCATAGGTGCTGGGAAAGATAGAGGCTGGGAGAGAGTTCCAGTTCCTTGAAGTCATGGGGATATATGTATTCGCGAATGAAGTGGTCCGGCACTTTTCCAATTTGACCGCAAAAGAGTGTTGGGAGTCGGCAAAACGTGTGCTGCGTGCAAAGCATGCTTTGGGGGGAATTATTGATTTTATCTCATCAGAGCACCTGCCGTGATAGTATCTATAGAAAAGGGAAAGGGCAGAGACATCTCTTCGATGAGCCAGCGAGTCGAGGGAGTCGGTGAGGGTAGAATCGTCAATTAGCCTGACGGCTCGTTTCTGAATTGCATCAAGGGTAGCAAGAGAATATTTTGAGGCTCCTCTCCACAGATGAGAGCCGTATTCGAGACAGGGGCGGATTTGGGCCTTGTAGATGGTGAGAAGTTGTGGGGGTTTGTAAAATCGCTTGGACCTGAATAAGAAGCCAATCTTCCTTGCTGCAGATTTCGCCACAGAGGAGATGTGTTCATTCCAAGACAGGTCAGATGCGACAGAGACGCCCAACATGGATAGGCTGTCACACATTTTCAGGGTATTCGAATCGAAGTGAATATCAGGGAAATCTCTATTTTCGCGCCTAGAAATTAGACAACATTGAGTCTTGTTTGAATTGAAGTTAACTAAATTTTGAGAGCCCCATTTATTCAGTTTGTCTAGGTCGAGAGTAATTGAGGAGGCAATATTGATTCGATTATTCGGGAGAGAGGGTTTGCCGTGTAGAGTGCTATCGTCGGCGTAACAATGAGTGGGGTTTGCCGTTTGATCAATAAGGTCGTTTATATAAATAAGGAAGAGTGTGGAGGAGATTACAGAGCCTTGGGGAACACCAGAGTTTGTGGAGAACGATTCAGAAGATGTTCCATCCACCACAACTTTTATACTTCGGTTTGTCAGAAAGCTTTCAATCCATTTGCGAAGTGTTGGTGTGAATCCAAAGGCTGGTAGTTTGGCAAGAAGATTTTTGTGCCAAACCTGGTCAAAAGCTTTGGAGATATCAAGGGCTACAGCGAGGGTTTCTTTTCCGGCCTCTAGAGTATTGTTCCAGGTGTGGGTGACATATGTTAAGATGTCGCCTGTGGAACGATTTTGTCTGAATCCATATTGCCTATCGTGAATTAATTTATTGTTTTCTAAGTGATGAAGGACGTGTTGGTTTACGACTAATTCCATTAATTTGGAAAGAACAGAGGTGATCGAGATAGGCCTGTAATTAGAGATTTGTGATGTATCTCCTTTTTTAGGAATAGGTGTGACTCTGGCTATTTTCCAGCTTTTGGGGAATATGCCCGACTCGTAAGAGAGTTGGAATAGCTTGGATAAGATAGGGGCAAGTTCAGGGGCGCATTTTTTAATGAGAATTGGTGGGATGTTATCCGGGCCAGCGGCAGATTTGGAATTTAATTTATTAATGGTTTTTATGATTATTTGGGGCCTGAAAATTATTTTGCCCATGAGGTTGGTTTGGGGGGTATAAGTGGGCGGGTTAAGCCCTTTGTCCTCTAAAGTGGAGTTAGTTGCGAAATAGGATGCTAGTGATTCGGCTTTTTGGGCGGGGGTCGTTGCTACTGAACCATTTGGGTGAAAGAGGGGCGGAAGTGAGGGGGACGCGAAATTTCTATTTATTGCCTTGTGTAACGAGAAAAAGGCCCGTTTTCCATTGGGGCAAGATGCGATTAGCATTTAGCATACTGGTAGAGTTTGGGCTACAATTAAAGGGAAAAATCGAAAAAGCGAAACTTACCCTTTTTCAGGACTTAAAATGAAGGGGTGAAATTGATTATAGGCTTAATTAACATATAGTGAAAATACAATCAAGCTAGAATTCTGAAATTTGGCATACTGGTAAAGCTTGGTACATTGATAAAGGAGAAAATTGAAAAACCGAAACTTTACCTGCTTCGGGGTCCGAAATGAACGGGTGAAATTTATGAAAAACCGACCGGGTTTTTAACAGATATTTTATGAGAAATATTTAATTATTATTAATATAAATGTTTAAATGTAATTATTTAGATAAATTAAAGGATAAAACTTTTCAAAAATTAATGATATTTGACCAAAAACATAAATGTGAAAAAGGGGCCAAGTTCGGTACCAACGGCTTCGCCGACAAAAGAGTTGAGATCTAAACGGGTACCAGGTTCCATAGCAGTTGCTTGGATCATAGCTATAGGGATGAGCAACGATCTTCAATTGATTAAAAAGAACATTTGTTACGTTATTTGATATTAAATTTATAACTTGGCAAGTTTTATATCCAACTAAATTGTTTGTATTATAAAATAACAACAACTAGATAAATTTTAAGCTTGTATTAAATATCATCACGTTAAACGTAATTGATTGACTATTATAACTTGCAGAGTTATAAATTTAATATCAAAGAACGTAACAAATTTTCTTTTAAATCGATTGAAGATCGTTGTTCATCCCTATAGCTATGATTTAAGCAACTGCTATGGAACTTGGTACCTACCTACCTGTTTAGATCTCAACTCTTTTGTCGGCGAAGCCGTTGGTACCGAACTTGGCCCCTTTTTCACATTTATGTTTTTGGTCATTTACATTTCATGATTAAGTTTGAGATTTTTTGCCGGTAAAAGGCATTGAGAAAAATTCAGCCATTGTATATCTACAATCTACATAAATAAGATATCAGTTATATTTTAAAAAATCCGGATTTGCAAACAAATTCAAATGAATTAGGATTTTAAACAAGAAAAAATTATTTTAAGCATTTAGAATAAAATTATTTACAAATCAATGAAAATGCTATTATTAAACAAATATTAAAAATCTTAAATTAAGAAACATCTTAGTAAATATAAATAAATGAAATTTTTATAATTAAATACTTACAAGTTTTAGATCATTATTACATTTCTTTGGACAACGTTTTTCCATTTTTTTAATTGTCTAAGTAAAAATGGATAATGTAGATGTTTCGAAGTTGAGATTTCACTCGCTTTTAGAAGATGAGACGAGAAGAGTTTAAAATGGCGATCAAAAAACAAACAAAAATCAAAGAATTAATATAATTATCTATTTTAAATTGAAAATTTTAAATTAAAAAAAAAATCATTTTTTTATAAAAACAATTATTTTTGATTTGATATAATTTTAATAAAACAAGGTGAAAAAAGATATAATTTGACTAATGGCGCCAATATTCATATTTTTCCCATGCATTATCATCATCACATGAAGTACACAGTCCTAAGTCCTAAGGCCGGTTTGATACCAGTTTCCAGTCGGTTCTGTTCCATGCCAACTCTTTGGCCTCTCTAAATGACCAACATTCCTTAATTATTTGAGAGAAATATTCTAATCAGGGCCTTCAGCTTCAAAATATCTCTAACCAATCCCCGTGTGTCTCAGAATAAAACAAAAAGCTTGTATTAATATTTCTCTGAAAAATGATCTTTTCCGAGGTGTTAATTATTAATATGGTCATTACCTAGAACTTGCCATCATATAAATTTTAATCCGATTGAAATAAAAGAAGAGGGTGTAAATTAAGTGTGTCGCGATTATTTCAAATAAGGGAGAAACTAATGTGAAAGTCGTGTGATGACCATCAGTAGCGCAACCACGGTGGGAGGACTACGGGGACTGAAGCCTTTTTTCCTTGGGGGGGGGGGCTTCAGTTCCCTTAGACCCCCCCCGAAGGGAAAAAATGAGAGTAAAAGCAAAAATTAAAAAAATATTTGGTAAATTTAAATCAATATTTTAAATATGAATTACGACAAAAAAAAAGGATTCTATTTCCATATATAAATACCGGGTGAGTTTTTTTATCTTGAGACAGTCTTATAACTCAAAAACAATGCATTATATGAAAAAAAGTTTCAAATAAAAGTTTATTTATATCAGGGGAGGAACAAAACTAGGCTATTGTTTGTCGACCTAGAACAAGCTTTCAAAGGTATTTCGAGGTCAAGTTCTGTTTTTTAAATGGAGACCTATATGTTTCTGTAAATATTCTGAATCTACAAAAAAAAAAAAAACTGAAAAACTTTCATTAGAACTATTTTTACTTTACCATACAGTGTATCAAGTATGAATCGTGCATGAAAAAAGTGTATTTTTTGCTTCTTTTTTCCGAAATATCTAAAAAACGGCTTAAACTTTATTGATTAAAAAAATTGAACGAAACCATGACATTACGGTCTACAAAAAAGCCCTAATAAGTGAACATCGAAAAAATTATATTTTTCGAGATAATAATTGTTTTGCCAAAATGTCTGTCAGTCTGTCGGTTAGTCGTGCGTTACCAAATTTTTGTGGACGAGCTAGCTCAAAAACTAGTGTCAATATCAAAACCAAATTTCACACTTAGGTTTGGTGCATTGAGATTAAGAGCTGATTAGATTTTGCTGCATATCAACTCAAAATTAAAGGGGTGGAGCGGGGGTTGAAAATTAAAAATCTAGGCCATTTGAGCAAACTCAACCAAATTTTGTATACATAATCAGTGGGACCCCAGAAGTCTCAAAATGCAAAAACTAGCAGCCCAAAATGGGGGGTGGGGGGTTCAAAAAAGAAAATATAGGCCTTTGTACCAAACTCAACCAAATTTTGTATACATAATCCGTGACAACCCAGAAGACTAAAAATGCAAAAACTAACCATCCAAAATAGGTGGGGGGATGTAGGGTCAAAAAATGAAAATCTAGGCTCTTGTAACAAACTCGACCAAATTTTGTATACATAATCAGTGGGCCTCCAGAAGTCTAAAAATGCCAAAACGGCAAAGGCCGCGACACACCTACTTTACACCCCCTTCCTTTATTTCAATCGAATTAAAAATTTGGCACAACTAATAACTCATGACACTTGATAAATTCTTGATAAATACACTAATTTTGTTGCGGAAAGCGAAAACGACCTCCAACGACTCATATAAATTTGCACTTTCCTGCGAAAAATTTCAACTCAAGATATCTTCGAAAAAGAAGAAAACTCTCACAATAGCTAGAGAAACAGCATGCTGTAAGCTACAGCTGTATAACACCATAGTGGAACAAGTGCCAACCTTAAACTATCTCGGCGTTCAGATAACCAGCTCCAAAACCGTTAGCGAGGAAGTCAGACTCCAATCTATTAAGGCGTCCAAAATATAGGATGCCTGAATGAAACGGTCCGGTCAAACAAGTTTCTGGTAAAGGAAGCAAAAGTACAAGCATCTATAAGACCTTTGTGCGACCAATTTTGACATATGCGGCCGAAACAAAACAGACACCGCAAAAACAAGAGAAATATTGGAAGTTTGTGAGATGAAATCGCTACGCAGAATTCCGGGTAAAACAAGGATGGACAGGGTAAAAAATGAAGATATTAGGGAAAAGTGCAATATACAAAAAGCGTATGGGTCCAAAGGAGAAGATCAGAATGGAGTGCACGCGTATTGCGAATGAACGAAGACCGGCTGGTGAGGAAGGTGTATGTATAAATATGTATTGAAATGTTGAAATGATAATATATTTGCAACTGCTTATAACACAGAGTCTTTGATTTGTGCACATATATACTTAGCCATGGTAGTGGATGCATACACTCATTAATCAAAACATAATAACCGTGTTTATTTTATTTTACCATACAGGGTATGGTCAAGTATTGTAATCGTGCATGAAAAAAGTGGTTTTTTCCTTCTTTTTTTTCGAAATATCTAAAAAACGGCTGAAACTATTTAGATTAAAAAAATTAAGCGAAACCATGATGGCATTTCGCTCTACAAAAAACTCTAATAAGTGAACATCGAAAAAATTATATTTTTTGAGATAATAATTGTTTTGTCAAAATGTATGTTAGTTAGTCTGTCTGGTTGTCTGGTTGTCCGTGAGTCTGTGCGTTACCAAATTTTTGTGGACGAGCTAGCTCAAAAACTAGTTTGAATATCGAAACCAAATTTCACATGTAGTTTTGGTCCATTGAGATTAAGAGCTGATTATATTTTGGTGCATATCGACCCAAAATTAAGGGGTATGGAGGGGGATATTAGGATTGTTATTTAATGCAACAGTCGCTTTAACATCAATCGGGATAGGGTTCGCGTGTTAAATATGCAAATTTCAAAGGTCAATATTTACAAATTTACTGCCGCAAGGACTATTGAAAATAATTTCTACGTATAAAGGACACTTATAAATATGTGTTCAAAGTTGTAAAAGGATTGCAAGGAAATGGATTTATTAGGGAACGTCCTTAAATACTATATATGTCGAACGAGCTGCTACATTCTAAAGCAGGGCTGGCCAACCGCGGCCCTTGACCTCTTTACGTGCGGCCCGTGGTCAGTAGCTTTTTATTTTATATATCAGAATTTCAGAATGTATTTGAAATCGCATTAAATTAATTAAAAGAAATAGCGTTCCGAATAATAACATAATAAATAATAATAATTAACTTCAACAAGAGAATTAGAAATTAAATAAGCGAAAACAAACGCAATTTCACATTGAAAGAAATAGTCACTCTCATATTTGTTAGTTATTTTAAAATAAGATACGAAATAAATAAATAATATTGTTTGGTTTATGTGACATAACTAACAAGTTTGATAGTTAAAACAAATATGTACATTTTGTTGTTAGCTCAATGCATGTTTTCTTTTCATATCTCGTTGTAGTAGATATTGTTTTTTTCACATTTAAGCTGCGTGAACTTCCAGTGTACTTCTGCATTCAAATTATTCACCAACAATAAAAATCACTAAGTAGGAAATCCGTTGTAGGATACTCTTGTTGGTTCCGTCTCGTTCAGAACCCTTTGCCAACCCCTTTTTTATTTGAATATCATAAATGCTCTTATCTTATTGGTTTTAACTTTAAAGAATATAGTCGAGATTTTAGCCAATCAGAGAAAGGTTATAATACCTTTATAGCTAGGGCGATAATTTGGGGAGTGGCTAGAAATATTTCGGGGCGTTTCCTAAATTCTACCCCCTGAGCGAAGCGAGTAGAAATATTACAAACTTTGATTTTTTTCTATTTCTAAATTCCGACACCATCGATAAATCAAGAACAGGGAGATTGAAATTTCGTTCTGATGCCAAAAAATGTCTCTACCTATATATTTGATATAGGAGCAAAATGCAGAAAATGTTTAAATATAATTATCGATAGGTAATATCTTGTTGCCAAGGCTGAAATTTGTCACAAAAGTAGGTTCATGATTTTTTTTGTTTTATGAAATTTTCAAATCATTGAAATAAAGCTATGAAAACATAGTCTACAAATAGGTACAATTTTTTAAAAATAAATACATACATAAATAAAATAAATTAAATTAATAAATAATAATCATCATTGGGATCCAGTTCCATAATTTATTAATGTAATTTTTGATTTTCAGAGGATGAGGAACAAAATAAGTGTTTGTTTACGACTTATCAATTGAAACGTTTCGCCACATTTATTGCAGCTTCTTCAGGCTCTGCAAAGGAGCAAATACATATATCAAAAAAACACATTAAAAACAAAAATTCACTCAACTCAAAATCAATTCCATATATACCTTGATAAATAAAGCTCCAAACACTTTGTCATTTTTTTAAGCTCTGCCATTAATATACATACAGACACTCGAATACATTTCTATTTTATCATCAACAACTCAAAAACACCAATATCAAAAAATATACAATCATAACTTTTACAATTTCACTGGTAGATTAAAAACATTTCAAAATTAGCCAAAATATTATAAAACTATTTACAATGTACAACTATATACAAAAATCCATCAAAATATCTTAAAAAAAATATATATACAAGCGACGGGAATTTTTTCCTTTATAAATTAATTTATCTTTATTACTCTACGTTGGTCAAATTCAAATGATCTCAAAAGGTTCAACATACTACTATATAAAAATAATAATAATCTTTATAATAGTTTCCGAAGAATCAATACATTAAATTTCAATCATTATGTCATTAGGCTCTTTAAAAATTAATATATTACTATTTACATTTTTTCACTCATACACCAAAATTTAAGTAATTAATCCTTTCTTTTTTCATCGTTTTTTTATTATTACGAACCCTATAATTGTTCAATAAATTATTATATATACAACTTAAATTGTTCGTGTCCGTCCTGAAGTTTATAGTCATCAATATTAAACGTCAAATAGAAACAACAAATGAAAATGCCTTGTTTGTTTTAATAATTCCATGGCCTCAGTGATTTTTGTAAAAATACAATTATTTATAATGTTGATTATTACGGTTCTGAAATTTCAAAATTTGAAAACAAAAATATGTTCGGATTCAGTATTTTTTTCTCTACAAAAAACCTATAAGAACTTTAACTCTAAAATAATTAGGGGAGCAAATAAATGCACATTCAAAAATTAACATTGTAATCGCTATGCTGCGTCGGCCAAGTCACCACCCTGTATATAAATTAATGCTTTTAAATCCTTGTTTTTTTTTTTTTTTAATAAAGTTCTCCAAAGGCATTATATTATCTAATAATAACATCATTTATACGATACTACATTATTTATCTATTTATTTAAGACTTTTTTTTTGTTACATTTTGTATATTTATACATTATTTTGAAAATAAAAGAGAACTTACAAGTTACAAAAAAGATTTTAGTATTATTATATTTATAGTATAATATATTATTTAAGAATTGTTCATTCATTTTGCACCAGGCCCGTTCGGGCCTCTCCCTTTTTTTACTATATCGGTCTTCTAATGGCAGTTCTGCTCCATTCATTTCCCGCTATCTTCTTAATATCGTCACACCATCTCTTGTGTTGTCTTCCCCGTCTTCTTTTTCCTTCGATAGGCCACCATTCTGTTACAATCTTTGTCCATCTTTCATCGCTAAGTCTGGCTATGTGACCTGCCCAATTCCATTTTAATTTTTTTATTAAATATGTTATATTTTTTAATTGTGTTTTTTTGTATATATATTCATTTTTATTCTATCCTTTCTTCTGATATTAAGGATACTACATTAGTATTATATTAATAATAATTGTTTTCGTAGTCCTGATCCCCTGGATCGAGCTCTTGGTGCCATGCCCAAGGCTGTAGTCGTATATTTATATAGGCATATTTGAATATCTGAAAAGATTAATTTTAAGTGAATTTATACTAATCAGAAAAATAATCCTTAAAATTCACACTATATGAGATTTCCCTACCGACTCTTAATTTATTCCAAAATTAATTTTAAGTGAATTTATACTAATCAGAAAAATAATCCTTAAAATTCACACTATATGAGATTTCCCTACCGACTCTCTTGAGAGAAGCTTCTCTCGATACCTAAGAAAGAACAGCGGCGGATTAACCAATAGGCATTATAGGCACGTGCCTATGTCCGCACGCGCGGATTGTGCAGAAAATGGGAAATTTTACTTTTTGTATCAATAGAAACGAGACAATGTACAGTTTTATTCATCTTAAAATAATAGGTAAATTAAAAATTTTGTATCAGGAGGACAGGATTGATGATTGATATGCCATACGCTAAATAAATAAATAATAGAGACATATCCAGAAACACCCTTATTTTACATAAATACAAAGATGTATTTGTTATGACCAGAGTCAAATGAAACAATTAGAACTTGCATTAAATTAACTCAACATGAGATTTATATTTAAACCAGCTGCAAAACCCGCTGTCTGTTAGAATTAAAGGTCCTCAAAATTTCGTGCGCCTATGTCCGATACTGAGAAAGAAACCGATCTTATTTAATCAATTTCAATTATCTGTAAGTTCATTATACCTACCTTACTTTTATAATATTTCTCTCATATGCGCAGATAATTTTTTGTGATGGCTTCTTGACATTTGTTTCTTAATCTCTGGGCCCTCAGAGGGGTCTTCACATTTACAATATCCCACCATATACAAATATAATCAATAAAATTGGCAGTTCCATCCCAATTTGTAATGTTTATCTTGGACCTAATTCCCTGAGTGCTGTTTCAGTATTGTGATTAAAAATGCATAAGACTAATTTTACATTTTGTCTTTCCTAATTTGAAGGGTATAGTGATTTAAGGGTAAGGTTTCGCTCATATTTTAATATTAATATTTATCTTTCTCCAGTAAATGAAGGGTCTTTAATGCTTTTATAGAAGCACGGCCTTCATTTATCTGGTCATTAAAATTATTAAAAATTATAGTAGTCCGATTCTTCGAATTTAACCAGTTGTTCCTAATACATTTTAAAATATACACATTTTCAAAAATATAGTATAGTGGATGATTCACGGCAGTCGGATTGGGATGCTCATATTTAAATTTCACCTCTGGGGGTTGACTAAAATAAGTCATACTTTCCCATTAATAGCATTGTTGTCAGAAACTACCCCCCAAAAGCTGTAAACCCAATACCTCTAATTTTAATATTGGGCCCTTAATAAGTGAGTATAGAACATCCGCGTTCAGACTATTGACAGGCAAGGTATGAGGTATATCTTGATATTGGCAGTCTAAGGTACTAATCATAAAAACAGAGGCACTAGAGGCACAATTTGAACTATTAGAGGCATGGCTAACAATGTTTCCACCGAGGGGTGATCCGCGATTGGAAGTAGGTGTACACTTCTTTGAAAGTATTTGGAAATATTTGGAAGTGCTTGGAAATGTTTGAAAGTACTTGAAAATATTTGGACTTACTTGGAAATATTTGGAAATATTTGGAAGTACAAGCGGAAGTAGGTGTACAGCATATTAGGTCGCGGTTCACCCCTCGGTTTCCACCTTTATAATCTACTCGTAATTTTAAGTAAATTTTATCTATCAAAAGAAGTACAGGTAACGCTCCATTAACACAAAACGGTAGATAGGTTTCTAGAAAATGTCGTGTTGTGTGAAACCGTGTTATATGAGACCCAGAGCCAGTACAAAAAAAAAGGGGGGAGGGGTAATGTTCCGAAAACTTTTTAAAAACAAACATTTTTTTTTTAATTTCATATAAACAAGTTAATTTTCATTAAAAATTATTATAAATGTATGTATAACACAAAACGAAAAGAAACAAAAAATATAATTTTCATTTAATGAGACCTTAATTTAATTTAATAAATTTCTTCCTCATCATTACTCAGTACAATCAGAACGTTTTTTCGGTTGAACGATATCACCTTCACTTTCAGAACCTTCTCCTTCATAGCATTATATGCTAAAAATAAAAACGGTCAAGTTTTATAACTTCAAAAAAAAGTAATAAAAACCTCTACTAATTCTTTAGAAGTGAATAAAATTTACTGTACAACTAGTAATAATATATAAATAAAAAAACATAGAGAAACAAAAATATGATTGCCACTTGGAATACTAGTGTAGTGAGTCTAGGACGGAACTAATGGACTACCCTTCGTGACCTCACGAACATTTTGTGGGGTACTGCAGAGGGCTTGTCTTCTAGGTGGCGTTGGTTCAGCCCCCTTAGACCCCCCGTTGTTGCACCTCTGTTGAATATAATACATTTAATCGTATATATAAATTATTTTATTCATTTATATATTAAAATAAATAATCGTATATTTATTATAAATATATTAAAAGATATTTCAATATCCGGATACTGACTGAGCGGGCAGCCTCGCGAGGCTGCCTCGGGTGTTTGCCGGAGATCCGTCCTGAGTGAACGCAGGAAACGACCCGAGGAGCATTCAAAAAAACCGACAACCGATGGATCGGGCCGAAGCAGCCTCAGACGAGGCAACGGGCACTTTTGCCTCGGGCGAGGCACGTACTGACCAGGAATTTGGCTCAAGGGGCTGGCCTCGCGAGGCAAATCCTCAGTCAGTATCCGGCTAATAAGGTAGACTAAATGCTCGACTTGGTGAAATGACATGGATCCCTATGCCGAAAGGCTTGGATCACAACCTCATCATAAAACATATTTGAGTCGTTTATAAACAATTCCTGAGTCCCGACATCGATTATATATATACCTACCCATAGTTGACTCCTTCAAGTAATATTATAGAATCGAAAAGAATTTCGTCTATAACTTAGTTTACAAGTAACGGCAAAAAAGGCTTATACGATAAACACGATTGAACGTATTCATCTAAGAAAGTTACATAGTTATAGTGCCTTTCGACACAACGGGTCTCCCGAGTTTTATTATTGCTCAATACAAATTGTTTAAAAGAGAATCAGCCAAACCAAAAGAATTATAAATGAGAAAGAAAACGCTCTTATTTTATCAATTTCATCTATCTGAAGGTTCACAGTATCTATCTAATATAAGAAAATAGCATTTCAATTAAGAATTTCTTAGTTTAAATTAATTGATATGAAAACATTCACTTTCTTCTCTCGGGCAGCGAGTCGGCTAGAAAAGTTGATATGTTTTATTTTTTTCCTCATCACATATTAAAGTAAATGTATTGAAATTTCAAAACAATGGAATATTTTCTTTTATCTTTTATTTCAAATAACTATTATTAGGGAATTTTCATTTTTAAGGGTAGTTTATTTGAAGTTGAAAAAACACTAATTAATCCTTTGAAATAATTTTTAAAAATATGAAATTAATAAATATTATAAATCAATTAATTATTAATAGTTATTTTAAATTTTGAACGAAATTGTTTGAGTAGTTTTTGAGAAAATTGTCAAAGACATAATGAATCAAAAACAAATAATATGATCCTTATGATGAGAGGCTTGTGTCATAATCATAAAATAGATCAACAAAATTATAAATGAGAAAGAAAACGAAATTATTTTATCGATTTCATCTATCTGAAGGTTCACAGTATCATTCTAATATAAGAAAATAGCATTTGAATTAAGAATTTCGTAGTTTAAATGAAATGTTATGAAAACATTCACTTTCTTCTCTCGGGAAGCGTATCAACTAAAATGCCAAAAGGCTTTATATTTACTTAGATTTAGTGTACTATCTTTCAGTACTTATTTATTTATCTGAGTGAGTCTGCTTACTTTTATAATAAAACGAATTTACCTACATCCATTCATGTAAACATCAAGCAGAGGACAACCTCAATGTTTTCTTCTTAAGAATCAACTCTGGTACTCTCGACAAGAAAAATCAATTTTAAAAATATACAAATTCTTTCACAGTATTTTTCTAAATATGGACCCCACATTTTCGGGTTCGCTTCACCCGCTTAATACAGGATATGGTCCGGTTTAAACTAATATTTATTTTCATTAAACATATACTAATATTTAGTATGTTGCAAAGTAATAACAACCTATGTTTCAAAATCAAATTTATTGAAAAATTAGGAACATTGAAATTATAATGATTTATGATTATTAAACAAAACAGAAAAAAAATACTATTAATTGAAATCAAAATATTAAATATAAAAACAAGATTTATTTTAATATAAATAATGAAAATCAACAATTCATTGGGTAAAAAAGAAATTGACAAGTTTTGTACATTACCCGAGCTTGTAGATCGCCGAATGATTTAACGATATAAAAATATGTAATGATTTTTTGAATAAATCTTATGTGAAATAATAGTATAGGTATTATTGACATTGGTTTCTGTTACAGAAAGAATAATTATTAATAATAATTAATAGATTCAGTTTTTATTTCACGTTTTAGATCTTAACTATTCAGCGACTAATTAAGAAAAATTAAAATAATATTCTAAAAAATAATTTTGGTAAATTTAAAATTTATGTGAATCGTAACAAGTATACATTTTTTATATATAGTAATAAATAAAAGAGTTTTTTGATAGAAAAAATTAACAAAGAGAAACAAAGAGGTTGTCCTCTGCTTGATGCAAATAAACATATACACATATATATCAAGATGATATATCTGTATATATATATTATTTATTTGATATCTTGATATATATGTGTATATGTGTATATGTTTATTTGCATCAAGCAGAGGACAACCTCTTTGTTTCTCTTTGTGAATCAACAACTCTGCTACTCTCGGCAAAACAAAAACTTTTCAACTAGAAAAAATTAATACTTATTAAAAACAATTATTTATTTAAATTGATTTTTTTTTTATTAATATTCAAATTATAAATCAACTGGAGAAAAACTAACCAACTAATATACTAAGTGTAATGGTATATGATTTTATTTAATAGATAAAAAGACCATTTTTTAGGAGAAAAATTCAATTTATATATATATATATATATATATATATATATAATATTTTACGTAATAATAAGTAAGTATGTAAGGCACTTTCTACCATCAATGGACTTCAACAATTAAGACCTTATTATATTAAGTACTAGAAATATTTTTATATTTTTAAATGTAAAAAATGTATTATTTGTTTTAAACAGTAGTTTTAGGTAGTAAGGAGAAGACATTTTAAGAGCCATGTCTTAAAACTTGTATGACTTGTATCTTTGGCATATTTCAAGTCAAACTTCATATACTTTTCTAAATATCGTCACCCCATTGCAAGAACTAGGGAACTCAAAAAATCAAAAAATTCATTTTTGAGATACCTGGTGGCTATTTCATAGCTAAAATACATAAGAATTGTTATTCTTAACTGTAACAATAATAATGTGTATTTATCTTAAGCATTTTATTCAGATAAGCACTTTATAAATGCCTGGCAGGGAATAGGTAAAATGTTTTTCGCCCATTTCTTAAGAGCTTGAACATCGTGTTATCTAGTTCTTGCAATGGGGTGACGAGATAGTAATCGAGTTTTAAATTCTATATAATTTCATAAAAAATATTTTAGAGTAATAAACACTCTTAAGTAAAAAATTAAATTCGATTACACCTAGGTTTAATTGGCATTAAAATAGAACAAGAGATCCAATTTTAGCAGTTCTAATTAAAAAAAAATAAAATAAGTAGTAGCCGCTAAAATTCAATCGCTTAACCACTAGATAAGACCTGCATCTTTAGCCATGCTATAGAAAGTAGATTCTTTTTTTTCTAACAGTGAATTTGGAGAATCAAATTCAATAATATATCCTTTATCCAAAACTATGACCCTAAAAAAACAATCAAATTAAAATTAATAATAAACTTAAGATATTAATTAAATGAAAGTAGAATGATTAACTTACCTGTCAGAATCCATTATTGTATTAAGTCGATGTGCAATTGTAAGTACTGTACAGCCTTTAAATTCAGTACGAATGGTTCTCTAAAAATAATGTATATATATATATATTAATAAATTTTTTTATATTAATATTTGAATCTGGTTTAAACCTAGGCCATATTAATTGATCTACTCAGAGTTAAATATGGGATTATTTAAGTGCACTGTAACGCCCAAGTTTCAGATCAGCTGTAAAAAAATTTTGTATTTAAAGTTTAGCTCCGATTTTGATGGTTAGCTTTTGCATTCCTAGTTCTCTTAGGGCCCACGGATTATGTACATAAAATTTAGTTTAGTATGGTCCAGAGTCAACCCTCTAATCCATTTTGAATGGATTCGTTCTTGTCCGATAACCAAAGTTAAGCACAATTGTGCACTGCCAGTACTTTGTAGGGGACTATTACATTGATATTTGGCTCATAATATTAAAAATTAAAGTAAAATTATGAAATGATAAATTAAATTTTACTAATATAAGAAGATTTAAATTGAATTTCGCCAACTCAAAAATTTTTCCTTCCCTTAAGAATTTTTTATTTAAAAGTTCTTCTCTGACTCTCAGAATATAATATGCCTTTTGTTTGAAGTAAAAAAAATACAATTCAAAACATCGGTCAGCTCTTTCTCTGCCGAGCCTGCTGAGTAAGTCGTTCCAATCGCTTTTTGCTAACTCAAGAAATAGTGGAGAATCCTCCCCCCGCGGTCGCGCCGTGAATGCCTGACAAATAATCCAAGTTTTCCTACATATAAATTTTATATACTGTGGTAATACTTACTCTACACTCTGATATATATCTGGTTCATTTGCAATTGTTATTTGCGAGAATATTTTATAATTTTGTTTTTAGAAATAAAATCTAACGCATTGTACAACAAGTTATTTAATTAATATTATAAAGTAAATTAAAAAAAAAATAGATATTACCTGTATCAGATCATCGGTTTCAAGATCAACCGCCGCTGTTGCTTCATCCAAAATAAGTACTTTAGTTTTACGAAGGAGAGCCCGAGCCAAGCAAATGAGCTGGCGTTGTCCGACACTCAAAAGTAAAATAAGAAAAGTTAAAGTTTCTTATGTACTTTAAAATAACACATCTTACAATTATATTTATGAGCTAGGGGAGCATTTTTGTTATTGATTTTATTTGTAACATCAAGTGGTGGAGTCAGCTTCATTATGATATTTGATTAAATCGGTTTTGTTGAAAGTGTAGTGAGGTCAATCATAATCAGACAATGAATGACAAACTCATTTCCACTACTGAGCATAAAATTAGACTATGAAGTGTAAAATCTTGGTTCATCAATGAAGTGATGAAACTTGGGAAAAATAAATGAAGTGATTGAATAGAGTAAGTTCAAAAAAAAATCTCGAAAACATCGGTTCTTCGATAAATGTAGATTTAAGCAAACTTAAAATTTGGGAATCTCACAACTTGGTAAGCTTTAATAATGGCAAGACAAAATGGTGTCTAATTTCTAGGTAAGTAGATGGAGACCTTCTGGTCGTTTCCTTTGACTCGAGATTATTGGAAATTTTTGACAAAATATTAGGGTTAGGGGGTCTGACCTTTCTTGAAATGACCACATTATTTCAGTAGCAAAAGCTGCTGCATGCAAGCTTGGCTTTCTTTTCCGGACCAGATGGCTTTTCACGGTCACTCAACTTTTTATCTTATACAAGACTCAAATTCTCTCTTGACTCGAAATCTGTGGAAAGGAGCCTCCAAATATCCCCTTGTTACCTTGGATTCAATTCAATTCAGCGGCGAGCTATCAGACTAATAGGAGATCCAGCATTATGTGATGCTCTTGATTGACTGGCCCATCAAAGAATTATCTCCGGCCTTTCCTTTTTTTAAAGATACTACCATGGCGTTTGTTCTGACGAGATAAAATCAAAATCAATAATACCTCCCATTGTTTCCATATATGATTTTCTAACATTCAACACCCCTTCGCGATTAAATTAGATACTTGTCGAACAAACGCACTCGCCAATTCGTTTATCCCTATGAATTAAGGTTTGATCTACTCTACCAGGCTTCTTCAGGCATAAACATGTATATTGTATTTATCTATACATATTAGGGTGCTCCTTATTTTGGATATTTTCGAATATTTAGGCTGATAGGGGCTCATATTGTTAGAAATAAATAATAAAAAAAAAATATCCCCCAAGTTTCAAGGCTCTATCTCAATTTTAACCTAGTGATACACGGCGATCAAGTTTCCCATCTAAATAACATTGGGTTTTTGCCATTGAACGATCAATTTTTTTATTCCGGCCAAAGTAATGGTTCAAAAAATTTGAAACTCTGTAGACTTTATCCTTATAATAGTAGCTATCCTTCAGAATTTTTACAGATTTTTAACTATTATAATTTTGGAGTCTATAACTTACTAATACTAAGATATAGCAGTATTTTATCTGGATGTAACTCCAAAATTGTAATAACTAAAAACCTGTAAAAATTCTGAAGAATAGCTACTATTATAAGGATAAAGTCTAAAAGAGTTTCAAATTTTGTGAAGCATTTCTTTGGCCGGAATAAAAAATTGATCGTTCAATGCCAAAAACCCCTTGTTATTTAGATGAGGTAACTTAATCGCTGTTTAGCACTAGGTTAAAATTGAGATAAACTTGAAACTTGGGGGATACTTTTTTAAATTTATTTCTAACCATATGAGCCCCTGTCAGCGTAAATATTCGAAAATATCCAAAATAAGGATCAGCCTAAAACATATTTATTTATAAAATAATGACAATAGTAGTTTAGTATATCACATCTCCCCAATAACTAAGTGGTCCTGAGGATCAATTTTATTGGCATCAATAGTAGTGATATTTGTATCCAATAAAAATAGGCATATATTTGAAAATAAATTCTTGATTGTTTTATTAAGTAATATAAATGAAATTCTTTATAAAATCATTCGGAAAAAAGTTTAGTAAAAATTCAAAACGTTTCGAGAGAAATTGTCTCTTTATCACTCGAAAATTTAAGAATAATTGCTTTAGGAAAGAAAAATAATGCAACTATAAACATAAATATTTTTAAAATAGACAGTGTTTCAAAAGTGCATTGAATAAAAATAAAAAATGTAAATATTTATAAAAAATTACCTCAAATTTTCTCCTCCTTCAGAGACCTCATGATTTAATCCTGCTGCCATTCCTCGAACGAAGGTTAACAAATGAGCATGTTCAAGGGCTTTCCAGATTTCTTCATCAGAATGTGTTCCGAATGGGTCAAGATTCAATCTAAAAACAAAATAACATAAATGAAATTAGTTTAAATATAAGTCTTTTTCTAATGTAAGAAATTTTTAAATCTTAAGAAAATCAATATTTTAAATTTCAATATTATTATACTTAACTTTTATAATAAACAATAAATTTTTAATCTTAATTTTTTCAATTATCATTACTTTCCCTTTCTTTAAAGTAGAATGAATAAAGTTGGTTCAAGTGGTTTATTTAATCGTTCAGTGTTTTAAACATGTCAAATTTATATCCCTTCCTAATACTAAAAAATATTTTACCCAATATATATATATGCATTATTACCCGATGGTAATAAATAAATCAAATATATATATCTCGTAATGTACACTTTTTTAAATTGAAAGTTTTTTTTGCCGAGAGTAGCAGAATTTTTATATATTGAAGGAGACAATAAAAGAGTGTCTTCTGCTGGAATTATAAATTTTATTTATTTATAACGAAACTATAGTCTCGTTATAAATAAATAAAATTTATAATTCCAGCAGAAGACACACTCTTTTATTGTCTCCTTCAGTACACTTTTTTACTTTCACATTGATATTTAAAAAATAAATGTGGAAGTATTTGAAATCGCCTCCCGTGGTCCTTATACTTCCGAGGTGAAAAAAAGTTAATTTCACTTTGTCACTTGTAGGTGGAAGGAATCGATTCTCTTAATTGTTAAATCCGAATTTAGAACAAAAACTCGGATATTGTGGTCCCCAGGGGCCAAAAAGTGACCAAAAATCAATTGGTCCGTGCGTACGTATGTACCCAACTGCGCTACGCAGCCGTAAGTCTCAGAGCTACGAAATTCGAAACTAAAACTCGATATAGGCTAGGAGTACAGCAAACATTTGGGTTGAAATCGAAACACCGTTAGTTGCCATTTATACGAAAGATTTTTCGTTGTTTTGTGATTTTTAAAAAACGGCTCTAACGTTCCATTTTTTATGTTTTGACTATTAATAATAACCAGTATTGAGAACATAGAGGAATCGACTTAAAATCATAAAGACCAAATTAGTTTTTCTGATCAATAATAAAGGAATATTCAAATTAATTTAAATTTAGGGAACGAAGAAAAGATTATTTTTATTATAGACAAAAGGATCAGCCGGGGCTCGAACCCGGGATCTTCGCATGTGCGCTGCGATGCTTTGTCATAAGAGCCTTAGCTCCTATATCCTCTTAGCCACTGATCCCCGAACTCAAACTAATACCTAATGTCTATATGAATTATGGAATTTCTTTAATCTCTTCCTCGTTTATTTTTCGCAGCTTGGCCTTGACTTCATTAATTAAACAATTAAACAATATCACAGCGCCTCCCAATAGACCGCAAATTAATATTTCAAATGGCTATGGTTAAAGTCTAGCAACGAACCGTTGCAGTTTATTTAGATTTTAGATATTAATGCTATTATTATAACAAGCTCAAAGGGCTAAGGGGCTAGGATGTTAAAACATTTTTTATATTGAAATTATTGAAAAATGTAGTGATTTATTGTTTAAGATATACCTTAAGGTTCCAGAAAAGAGCACTGGGTCTTGTGGGATAATTGTGAGCTTAGATCTCAGTTGATGTAGACCTAATTTAGAAATATCTATTCCATCGATAAGGATTGTTCCGCTAGCAGCTTCAATAATTCGGAAAAGACAAAGCGTTAATGAGGATTTTCCAGCGCCTGTACGTCCGACAATTCCCACCTGGAATCAAATGTCAAATAATAAATTATATTTAAACACTTCACAATTAATAACGTCACCCAAAGTTGAAGAATAAATTGAAAAAATTTGAGATCTAACCTTTTCACCGCCTTTGACTTTAAAAGAGATGCCTTTTAAAACGAGTTCTAAACCTTCCCTATATCGGACTTTATAATTTTGAAATTCTACATCTCCTCTGCTAGGCCAATCTTGGGGAGGTTCCTTAGAAGTGATGATCCAGGGCGCTTCCTGTGAATAAGATTAAGTATAATATTTAATTATAATCAAAAATATTATGTGGTAAAATAAATTATATATTTCAATAAAATTCATTAGCCAAGAGGAAATCAATGAGGATACCCTCTGCTTCAAACAAATAAACATTTACCAGTATACCTATATGTATAAATGAAAATAAAGATAAAATATAAATATATAATTTTATTTGAGAGAGATGATAATTTGAAAGGCGACTTTCATCTTCAGTCCATCTCATAAATATTTTATTTGTTTTCTCTGCATGATATATATATATTCGAATAAAGTCGATCATTTATATACCTTATAACGGTTAAGATGCTAAGATATCAATGCAGAGAAAATAAATAACAAATACTTAAAGGACTGAAAATGAAGTTCAAGCATTCGAAACCTTAGTATCTATAAAATAAAATTTTATATTTTAAACTGATATACTTAGAAAGAGGGGTGAAGGGTATAAACAAAAATTCGAGAAAAAAAAAGTTTCAGGATTGAATTTAAAGAAATTGATGTCAGGTAGGATGAATGAAAACAAAAACAGTGATATAAGGAAACCAATGTTTGAGTTTACTTTATGATATTGTTTGAATAAAAGAACATAAGATTTTTAATTTCATTATATTTAGGCTAATTGTACTAAGGTTACTACTATTTTTAGTCCAGTCAAATTAAGTGAAAAATGGCATAAACAGGAAATAATTCCCGGTAAAGATTTTATTGCTGAAATACCTTTGTTGGCACTCCAATATTTCTATCCTAAGTTTTCCCCCCAAATCTGTGTTGTGGAAATTTTTCCACGCGCCTCAAAATGAGAAAATTTCGGAGTTTTTTCAGTTTTTCTTGAATAACTCTAAAACAGCTTATCAAATCAAAAAGATATCTATAAGATAAATTAAAGCTCTTTAAATTACGCGTAAAATGATAACAATTTCATCTATTTAGCTTAGGTAGAACCGGTACTAGCGACTGTCAAAAAACAACCCTCTGGTGTTCCCCAAGGCTCCGTTATCTCCTCCACACTCTTCCTAATTTATATAAACGACCTTATCGATCAAACGGCAAACCCCACTCATTGTTACGCCGACGATAGCACTCTACACGGCAAACCCTCACTCCCGAATAATCGAATCAATGTTGCCTCCTCAATTACTCTCGACCTAGACAAACTGAATAAATGGGGCTCTCAAAATTTAGTTAACTTTAATTCAAACAAGACTCAATGTTGTCTAATTTCTAGGCGCGAAAATAAAGATTTCCCTGATATTCACTTCGATTCGAATACCCTGAAAATGTGTGACAGCCTATCCATGTTGGGCGTCTCTGTCGCATCTGACCTGTCTTGGAATGAACACATCTCCTCTGTGGCGAAATCTGCAGCAAGGAAGATTGGCTTCTTATTCAGGTCCAAACGATTTTACAAACCCCCACAACTTCTCACCATCTACAAGGCCCAAATCCGCCCCTGTCTCGAATACGGCTCTCATCTATGGAGAGGAGCCTCAAAATATTCTCTTGCTACCCTGGATGCAATTCAGAAACGAGCCGTCAGGCTAAATGACGATTCTACCCTCACCGACTCCCTCGACTCGCTGGTTCATCGAAGAAATGTCTCTGCCCTTTCCCTTTTCTATAGATACTATCACGGCAGGTGC
>JALMQS010000099.1:71813940-71825258 GCA_024734495.1 Forficula auricularia
CATTATAAAAAAAAAAAAAAAAAAAAAAAAAAAAACCCACGGGATCACTTTTGAATATCCCAAAAACTCGTACTTTTTTCGATTTTTCCCCATTATGACCATGAAGGAGCACGCCTTCGACAAAGAGGACTCAACACATTTTTAAACTAGATTATATCTTCTACAATTTAAACAAAATTTCATCTTAATTGGATAATGGTAACCCGCAATAAGGTTGAAGTTTGCAGTTTTTTGCAAAAAATCGCAGTTTTTCCTTCATAAAATGAAAACCACTCTTGATTTCTATCTCATTCTCAAGGAAGTTTTATTTACTTGAACGTCTAGTTGGGACTACTTTTTTGATAAAACTCGTAAGATGTATAGATATCCTAGATTTTCCGGAGAGGATATGATCCGAATTCTCAAAAGTGTCATGGAAAATGCTGGATATCTATAAATCAAAGAATTTTAACAAAAAAGTGGTCCAAGTAAGCGTTCAAGTCACGAAAATTCCCTAGACAATGAGATAGGAATCAAGTTTCTAGGATGAGTGGTTTTCATTGTATGAAGGAAAAACTGCGATTTTTTGCAAAAAACTACAAACTTCAACCTCATTGAGACACGGGTTACCATTATCCAATTAAGATGAAACTTTGTTTAAATTTTAGGAAATTTAATCTAGTTTAAAAATGTATAGAATCATCTTTGTCGAAAACGTGCTCCTTCATGGTCAAAATGGAGAAAAATCGAAATAAGTAGGAGTTTTAGGGATATTCAAGAGTGATCCCGGGGGCTATTATTTGACAGGGGCTAGTACCGGTTCTACTTAATCTAAATAGATGAAGTATTTATCATTTTACGGGTAATTTAAAGAGCTTTAATTTATCTATTAGATATCTTTTTGATTTGATAAGCTGTTTTAGAGTTATTCAAGAAAAACTGAAAAAACTCCGAAATTTTCTCATTTTGAGGTGCGTAGAAAAATTTCCACAACACAGATTTGGGGGGAAAACTTAGGATAGAAATATTGGAGTGCCAACAAAGGTATTCCAGCAATAAAATCTTTACCGGGAATTATTTCCTGTTAAAATCGTAATTTGCCGGGACTATTAACTAACACAAAATATCTTCAGATGGGGGGGGGGGTCGACCCCCTAAAAAATGCGGATTGCTGTTCCTGCTTGATATTATTGACTAAATAAAAATTATATTTTACCTGTTTGGTTTCTCGATATTCTTTGATTCGCTCAACGGCCACGATATTAGTTTCCACATCAGATGTCATGCGTACAAGCCAGTTCAGGGTTTGAGTAATCTAGAAAATAATGTATTATTAATAAAGAGCAGCGGCCCATCCAGGTTATATATTTTCATTTTTTTTCTGTTTTAAGAATCATGCAATTTATTGGGCGTGTTTAAACCACTAGCAGCGCCACAGAGCAAAATTAATAAGAAAATAAGCTGACGTATTCTGATGTGGCCATCCACTTGACTTTACCATACAACCTGACCCTTCTCTTATATTTAATATTTAATATTGAATAAAATTATTTATAGGGGGAGGGGGGTTAGTTTTTCCATTTATAGACTCCTGACTGATTTTATATATAAAATTTGGTTGAGTTTGGTACAAGGGCCTAGATTTTTTGAACATACACCATTTTGGGAGGTTAGTTTTTGAATTTTTAGACTTCTGGGGTCCCAGTGAATATGTATACAAAATTTGGTTGAGTTTGGTAAATGGCCAAGATTTTGAATTTTTGACCCCCTTCCACATTTTGGGCGGTTAGTTTTTGCAATTTTAGACTTCTGGGGTCCCACTGATTATGTATACAAAATTTGGTTCAGTTTGCTCAAATGGCCTAGCTCTTAATCTCAATGGACCAAAACTATGTGTGAAATTTGGTTTCGATATTCACACTAGTTTTTGAGCTAGCTCGTCCACAAAAATTTGGTAACGCACAGACTAACTAACAGACAAACTAACTGACAGACTAACTAACAGACATTTTGACAAAACAATTATTATCTCAAAAAAATAATTTTTTTTTAATTAAATTTTTTATTTAAATTAATGGTTTTGCTCGATTTTTTTAATCAAAATAGTTTCAGCCGTAGTTTCAGGGGTCCCACGGATTATGTATACAAAATTTGGTTGAGTTTGCTCAAATGGCCTAGATTTTTAATTTTTAACCCCCCCCCCCTCAATTCACCAATTTTGGGTCGATATGCACTTACCCTGTATGGTAAAGTAAAAAAAAAATTACAAAGTGGTTTGGAGACCCGGCCGTCAGTTATTTCAAATTAAATTAAACTAATCTGATACTCATAGCGAAAAAAATCTTTTATAAATGAATATTGTATATTTACCTGAAGAGCATAACTGACAGACAATCCAACCATACCGGCAGTGATACCTTTGCCTAGTACAGCAAATAGAGAGGCAAAAAAGATAATTAAATTCCCTACCATTTCAAGACGCACTGCCAGCCATCTAAAAAAAGAATAATCTTAAGAAAATCTATATACAGAACATGTAAATAAATAAATAAATAAAAAATAAATCCATAGATTTATTTCTATTATAAATTTTATATTGATAATTCTAAACAAGCTGAAATGAACTAACCGATTGGCTATAATACTTGGATAATAGCAAACTTGATTGAAATCTACTTTGCATTCAGATTCTGCCACAAAACGTTTCGAAACGTTGAAAGCTCTTATAATAGGAGCGCCTGTAATGGTTTCTCCAAAATGAGAGTAGATGGGTGAACGAGAAATAGATTCAATTCTTTTAAGTTGTCTCGATGTTGCAACATAAAATCTTTGGACAAAAAAATAAAATTTGACCATTTACAAAAATTCAAAATGTTAAAAAAAAATATATATATTGTATGAAACTTACTTGGACAAAAAAATAAATTAATCCGACAGGTATAATAACGACAATAAAAAGTGGAGTTGTCGTGCTGATAACGACAAGAGTAGCAATGACCTGATAGAAAAAAGTATTTTAAAAAATAAGACACGTATTGATGAGTTATTTTCTAATATAACCCTCCCTAAAAATCATGATAACACTTTAAGATGAATCACCATCATTATTTAAAATTTAATTAAAAGTTTATTTCGCTATTATTTACACTTCCTTACTTCCATTGAAAAAGATTTACTAGTTATATTTATATTTTTTAGAAGAACTTGTAGCTAAAAAGTAGATATTGTGCTTAAGCTTATGAATATTAAAGAATCACATTCACTCACTCATTCTATGTTCATACAAACACAGCACAAGAAGAGCCTGGGGGGCCCAACTCCGATAATTAACGAATACAAGTGTTTTCTTCTATGTTAGCTTCTTTCGAAGTACATATGAGTACGGTCTAAAAAGTATTAGACTCCTTTTAATATTAAAAAAAAGCATTTGCTAAATATCGGGGCTCATGGAAATTCCCATAATTCATCCCCATTTTTTTTTTAATAACAATCGATTGGCTTATTCTAAATATATCTCATAGGCATTACTGTTTAGCGTATAGAACTGGCCTGAAAATTTATAGGTTTAATTAACATATAGTCAAAATATAATGAACCTAGAATGCTGAAATTTGGGATACTGGTAGAGCTTGGCACATTAATAAAGAAGGAAATTGAAAAACCGAAACTATCCATACTTCAGGGCCTGAAATAGTAGTGAGATCTAATGTGCTGCCAAGTTCAAAATCATGAATTTATTAAATGAGTCGAGAATATAGTAACTTCAATTAAAACTGTTACCTATATATATTTTAAATTCTATTGAATGCAATAAGGAGCTTAGAAAGAAGAAAGATGCAGACCTTATAGATCTTGAAAGGCCCTTGCATTACCGAAGGGAAGGAGAAAGTGATCAAGCTAAAGGATGGAGAGGTAGACACCTACTGTCTGTGCACCCGAGGCTTGAGGGTTTGAAGAGAATAAATGCTGCTGCACACGAGGCTTGTTTTAATAATTTTTTGTCTGCTTGGTGCTAGCAAATGGCTTCCCAGGACCAAGCCGGGAAATAGAACATGTCCTATCTTTTAAATCAAGCAAGCTAGTCATCAGTGACGTCATTTCGATCTCGACAGGCCTCCAAATTGCAAACAGAGAGCTGCCATCCCAAAAACGGGTAGAGGTTTTCCTCGTGTGCAGCGGGCTCAAGAGTCGGGAAAGAAAGCCTAGAGAGAGTTCCATACAAACGACCCATTGACTCGAAAACTACCTTAAATATAAAATTTTAGTTTCGCACGATATGTTGGCCACACACACCATTTTTCGGACTCAGGGACCTTAAAATGTGTATTTCCGTTGAAAACTCTAATTCAAATTTTTATGTCGACACATTCATTGATTTCTTCTAAAAACTAAAGAGTCAAAAAATGTACCATTAAAGATTAAATCTAGTATATTGCCTATATAAATATTCTTTATTTCTTTGGGATGAATAAATATCTATGTCTACATTTAAGATGGTTTTCCAAAAATACCATAATTGGAAATTATTTGAAACTAATAAAAAGACAAATAACACAAACATTACCTCAAAAACACAATAGATACAATCAGATAATTGAAGTGGAAGTGTTGTATCGAGAGTGTCGATGTCTTTTGCGAAGCGGTTCAAGATGCGCCCAGAGGGGGTGGTATCGAAAAAGGTGAGGGGTGCTCGGAACACCCCTTTTAACAAGATGATGTGAAGTAGCTTGGCAGCATTCCATGTCCCCAGCCTGGGTATAAGATCACTTAAATAGGCACCCACCCCTGCAATAGCAAAGAACTCCTTCTCTTAATAGAGACTGGGGAATAATTTTAGCAAGAATAATAAAAAATCTTATTTGAAGTTCAAGCGAAGAAGTGCAGTTAAGAGCAGTGTTTAAAGCATGGAAAGCAGTAAATAAAGAAAGAAAAGTAAATCTATTCTGTTTTAAACAGAAACAGCTTCCTTGGTTGAAAAACAAAATATTTAAGCTTAAATAATTCAAAAGAATCAAATTAAAATTTACAAACTAATAAAATTGTGTGTATGTAATAAATATTATTTCTAAATGTGTTTAAAAAAAATTTTATTCATATATTTTAATCGTTTTTTTTATTAAATTTGTGAAATACATATATTTAAATATAAAATCCCTATCTGGTCAATGTGCATCAAAGTTGCGGCCTTTAGTAAATTCTAAATTATCTAAATATTATATAAACGTTGAATAAAAAAGTTATAAATTTTACAAAACATTTCTAATGAAGATGATTTTTACGGAACTCTTTAATTAGAAAATTGAAAAATAGTAAGTACCTACTATTTATATGTTTTAAATTATATACTTTTATCAAGTCATGGCTAAAAATGAGAAATGGCCAAGATTTCCATTTTTTGACCCCCCCCCCATTTTGGGCGGTTAGATTTTGCATTTTTAGACTTCTGGGGGTCCACTGATTATGTATACAACATTTGGTTGAGTTTGCTCAAACGACCTAGATTTTTAATTTTTAACCCCCCATCCAATTTTGGGTCGATATGCACCAAAATCTAATCAGCTCTTAATCTCAATGGATCAAAACTACCTGTAAAATTTGGTTTCGATATTCAAACTAGTTTTTGAGCTAGCTCGTCCATAAAATTTGGTAACGCACAGACTAACTGAATAACAGACATTTTGACAAAAAAAAATTATTATCTCGAAAAATATAATTTTTTCGATGTTCACTTATTAGGCCTTTTTTGTAGAGCGAAATGCCATGGTTTCGCTCAATTTTTTTAATCGAAATAGTTTCAGCCGTTTTTGAGATATTTCGAAAAAAAAGAAGGAAAAAAAAACACTTTTTTCATGCACGATTACAATACTTGATCATACCCTGTATGGTAAAGTAAAAAAATGGCTTCCTTAATTTAATAATATCGTATGCAAAAATAAATGTCTGCAATTTAAAAAATAGCAGCGCTCTACTTCATTTTTGTTTCGTGGAAAAATAAATAGTTGGCTTTCCAGTTCTAATTAACATCCATTGTGAAAATATATTTTTTCCAATATTTTTTTTTTTTATTTATTTAATGTCACCGGGAACAAAGCCCATTTAGACAGCACATAAGTAGAGTGTTAGTAGGGTTAGTGAGGGAACCGAGTTTTCAGCCGGTAGAAATTTTTATTTGCCAGCCAGGATCGAACCCCGGACCTTTTGCAATTTTTAGAAAAATAAAAAATAACTTGAAAAGCGAATATTTAAATGAATACAGTATTTCAAAAAGAATAATAATAACATTTAATAATAAAATATAAACGTTTCACCTGTACCCAAGGTCATCGCGTTAATGATATCTCTACGATTGCTATACATGCATTGTACTGGATTTGAAATTCTTAAAAAGAATGATTCATAGACATATTAGAATTTAAATTCTTTGTATGCAACAAAGCAATTTGTAATATTGACACCAATGTTCCTTGCTTTTTTTTTTATCTTTACTGGCATATCGATAATCTGGGCCCAACATTTTTCTCTCATTGTTGGGAATCCCCCAATTAAGAAAATTTACTGCCGTGCCCGAGCGCACAAGTAAGCAATTTAGAGGAAGGAACATGAATGTCACCGTAGAGAAAGTAATGAGGGGAAGTATTGAATTAAGTTAATTTAGAGTATTTTTTGTTTTTTTATTTTTAAACAACTTCCTTGGCATTCAAATAGTTTCAAGTAGTTAAAAAATACAAACTACGGACAAATACTTTTTAATTATTGTTTTATTTTTAATTTGCGAAACAATAGATAGTTACACTGAAACCAACAAGAATATAATATACTTTAATTCACATTTTTAATTTAAAGAAATAAATCAAATATCTCAACTATCTAATATAAATATTATCATTATTTTTATTTATTTTAGATACGTGAAAACTTATAAATATTAATAAATTTGTCAATGAATTATAAATAGTGAATATAAATTAAAATTGAGATAAGAATAAAAATTGTTTTTCACAGAGATCTGGGCCAGCCGAGGATCGAACCCGGGTTTTTTCGCATTTCCGGTGCCAATGTTCTAGCCATTAAGCTACCGGCAACGAAAACAACCCCAGATTTCTAGATGAACAAGATGTTATTTGAAATTCCTTTTCTATTTCACTTCGAAGAAATGTTTTCGCGCTTTCCCTATTTTATAGATACTATCACAGCATGTTCTGATGAGTTAAAGTCAGTAATCCCCGCCCAAAGCCTGCTTTACGCATAGCACGCGATTTTCCAATTCTCAACATCGTTTCACGGTTAAATTGGAAATGTTCCGGACCACTTATTCGCCAATACGCTTGTCCCTTTGACTTCAAGTATCTGGAACTCTCTACTGGCTTCCGTCTTTCCTAACAATTAATTATAACCTTCAAACCTCAAATGATCAATTTCTCCTTCTCTTCGGTAATGCAAGGGCCTTAATAGATCCATAGGGTCAGCATCTTTCTTGCATTCGATTGCACTAAAAAAATAAACTGCAACCGATCGTTGCAGGACTTTTTATCCATAGTCGTATGAAATATTAATATGTTTATTACTTTATTATTAACCAGATATCACTGGCAATTTAAAGTCAATGTTGACTTAAAATAAAAAAAAATAGCCATTGATTCTCATCTATACTTGAGGAATAACAATTCTACATTCTATTTTTGACGTTTCGATCATGATTGCTAACAATTTTTTATTTTAAGTCGATTCCTCCATGTCTTCAGTAAAGGTAACCAATAATAATCGAAACATCAAAAATGTAATGGAAAATGGTTATTCCTCCAATATTAGACGAGAATCGACCTCTATTTTGATTTTCAGTCGATTCCAAGGCCAAGGTAATGGCACAGTTGCTATGGTTATTCATAAAATCTCCTTCCAAATTTAGCATTTTACAGCAAGAACCCTATCCATTGTTACTTAACTAAAGTTAAATGCGCTATAATAAACCGACCAAATAAATAGATTTTAAAAAAGTACTATCTTACTGTACTTTAAAATGTGATTTTCTTAAAAACTTTATGTAACCTTTTTTGAGGTCTTCAAGGTACTAAGAGAATATTAAATTTGATCAAAATTGGTTAATCCATAAATATAACTTATTTTCTTGCTTTCAATAAAAATAGATTTAAAATTTCAAAATTATGATTTTTATTTAAATATGGGTAAAAATTGGGGTTAGAGGGGTCAGCTTGATAAACTTCAAGATTTTATCAGGTTAAACCACGCTTGGCAAGATTGGGAACTGGTTAATTTCTAGTTTATTCCCGTTTCGGCTTCTAGTACTTAAGAGATTTTCAAGTGATAATATATAAAGATAAAATCAACTTAACCTGTTAAAATATCATTTCAGTACGCGAGCAGTAAAATGGCAGTGACCTAAACAACGTCGATTTTAACATATCAATGTTTGCTGATTCGACTTAATCTATATCTAGAATCACTTGGAAATGGCTTCAGAATTAGAAGCCGAAGTGAATAAATTAAAAAATGTTGACCATTTTTGTAATCTTACATGGGTCTAGCCCGAAAGAATATTTGAGTTTAATTCTTATTTAAATTTTTATGTTCGGGGACAATCTAGGTACTCTTTATCATTGAAAACATTTCAAGTGGTTGGTCCAGACAAGTCTTAAAATAAGAACATTGTTTCCAAAACGTATGAAGTTGAATTAATAATACAATCAAGAACTTTATATTATTAAATTAAAGGAATGTGGTGTTGGAAGTGAAACATTTGTTAATTAAAGAGAAGTAAAGGTATTTTTGGTGTTGCTAATTATCTTTAATAATATTTTGTGATCATTAATTATAGGTATACTCATACTCAGTGGCGTAGCCAGAAAATTTTCATGGGGGGGGGGGGGGGGCAATCCTCAAAGCAAAATATTTAGTGGGAATTTTTTTTTATTTAAACAAAATAAAATAAAAAAGAACATAATTCTTGATTAAACATATTAGCCTAGTATATAGGGGAGTTTCTTTCAGCTTACATTAATTGGGGGAAAATCTTTTTTCTAGGATCGTTTTGTATGGTGTGGGTATGCAAAATCTAAGTTTGCAAAATCTGTGGGGGACAACTTTTGGTGGCCGAAAAAGCTCGAAATTTTCGGACTTTTTCCAGTTTTTTGCTTATAAGTCGAAAACGGTCAATATTTTGTAAATAACCGTCCTATAGTAAATTAAAGAGGACAAAATTTCGCGTCGAAAAAAAAAGCAAAAGTAGTAGGATTTTTTATGGGTATCCAAAAAACAGCCCCCGGGATCACTTTTGAATATCCTAAAAACTCGAACCCTTTTCGATTCTTTCCCATTTTGACCATGAAGGAGCACGTTTCCGACAAAAACCACTGTATATATTTTAAAACTAGATTAAATTTGCTACAATTCAAACAAAGTTTCATCTTAATTGAATAATGGTCACCCGTGGCGTAATGAGGTTAAAGTTTTGAAAAACAGCAATTTTTTGCAAAAAAAGAGCCGATTTTCATTCATAAAATGAAATCCACTTATCCGAGAAACTTGATACCTATCTCATTCCCTAGGAAATTTTGTTGACTTGGGCGTTTACCTGGACCACTTTTTTGTTAAAAGTCTTAGATATATATGTACATTGTACATATCCAGCCTTTTCCATGACAGGAAATGATCCATTTTTCTAAAAAATCGCAGATTTTCCTTCATAAAATGAAAACCACACATCCTAGAAACTTGATTTCTATCTCATTCTCTAAGACATTTTATTGACTTGAACGTTAATCTATCTACTTGGATCACTTTTTTGATAAAACTCTTAGATTTATAAAAATCCAGCATTTTCAGGACAAGATATGATCCGAATCCTCAAAAGTGTCATGGAAAATGCCGGATATCTATAAATCTAAGAATTTTATAAAAAAGTGGCCCAAGTAAACGTTCAGGTCAACAAAATCTCCTAGAGAATGAAACAGAAATCGTTTCTAGGATGAGTGGTTTTCATTTTATGAAAGAAAAATTGCGATTTTTTTGAATAAATGGATCATTTCATGTCATGGAAAATGCTGGATATCCATAAATCTAAGAGTTTTAACAATAAAGTGGTCCAAAAGTAAATGTTCAAGTCAACGAAACATCCTAGAGAATGAGATAGGAAACAAGTTTCTAGGATGAGTGGTTTTCATTTTATGAAGGAAAAACTGCGATTTTTTGCAAAAAATTGCAGTTTTTCAAAATTTCAACCTCATTGAGGCACGGGTAGCCATTATCCAATTAAGATGAAACTTTGTTTAAATTGTAGCAAATTTAATCGAGTTTTAAAATATATAGAGTGGTCTTTGTCGGAAACGTGCTCCTTCATGGTCAAAATGGGAAAT
Source organism: Forficula auricularia (assembly GCA_024734495.1). NCBI lineage: Eukaryota > Metazoa > Arthropoda > Insecta > Dermaptera > Forficulidae > Forficula > Forficula auricularia. The sequence goes on from JALMQS010000099.1 coordinate 71,824,290, forward strand.
AATCGAAAAAAGTTCGAATTTTTAGGATATTTTTAGTGATCCCATAAATTATAAACAAAAAACTGGAAAAAGTCCGGAAATTTCGAGGTTTTTCGGCAACCAAAAGTTGTCCCCCACACTTTCGAGGTCGCAAACCTAGATTTGGCATACCCACACCATATCAAACAATCCTAGAAAAAAAAATATTTTCCCGCAATTAATGTAAGCTCGACCATTTTTTGGATCCTCTATATACTGGGCTATATGAAATATATTTAATTACTGTTACTATTTATTTTTGTACCACTCACACTACGAAATCTCTATATGGATACACACATACTTGCCGGATCGTTTCCAAGCCATTGATCTGATATCCCCTCCACTAAAAATAATGGCCCAAAAATGTTTTTTGTTTTTTCTAAAAACTAAGAGGTAAATAATTTCAATTTTTTTAAGTTACTCCGAATATTAGTTTTTCATCAAGATGGTGAAAATCCTTCAATGAAAAAAAAATAATAATTATCATTTTCCCAACCTTTCCCAATCTACCATATATAAAAAATTTCATTTTTAATTGCAATTATTCATGTTTGGTGTGGTAAATCGTCTTCAAATTTTAACAGTGGGTTTATTATGCTTTTAATAATTTATATTCCAAGACAAACCGTAGTATCAAAGTTGTGGTGGATGGAATATCATCTGAATCGTTCTCCACAAACGCTGGTATTCCCCAAGGCTCTGTAATCTCCCCCACACTTCCTAATTTATATAAACGACCTCATCGATCAAACGTCAAACCCCACTCACTGTTACGCCGACGATAGCACTCTGCACGGCAAACCCTCACTCCCGAATAATCGAATCAATGTTGCCTCCTCAATCACTCTCGACCTAGACAAACTGAATAAATGGGGCTCTCAAAATTTAGTTAACTTTAATGCAAACAAGACTCAATGTTGTCTAATTTCTAGGCGCGAAAATAAAAAT
>JALMQS010000099.1:71825328-71842010 GCA_024734495.1 Forficula auricularia
AAAAATAAAATCCCCCCCCCCCCCCCCCCTTCCAAAGCATGCTTTGCGCGTAGCACCCGTTTTGCCGATTCCCAACACTCTTTCGCGGTCAAATTAGAAAAGTGCCGGACCACTTCATTCGCCAATAAGTATATCCCCATGACTTCAAGGAACTGGAACTCTCTCCCAGCCTCCATCTTTCCCAGCACTTATAACCTTCAAACCTTCAAACCCCAAGTGCATAAACACCTACGTCTCCACCCTCTCACTTAATCAACTTTCCATTCTCTTCGGTAATGCAAGGGTCTTTCGAGATCCATAGGGGCTGCATCTTTACTGGTGCGCCCCTTCTTGCATTCGATTGCCTTAAAAAAAAAGTTTCAAAGATTTCTTGAATTTTTGCATTTGTGAAAGAACTACCTTAACGGAGGAGAAACTAGAATAAGCAAAGCTTAGGGGCCCTGTGAGGGGAGGCTAACAGGGTATCCGTGGTAATGGCAAGTGAAAAATTCTAGCTAAGCCACTGAATAGAAAAGAAATTATGTAAAAAGCAAAGTGAAGATGTTATTTAAAAAAAAAATGTGAAGATAAATTTTATGATTTCTACATATTGTATAATTTCGACCTTCATTTTGAAATGTTATACACATATATATAGGGTGTTTCAGGAGGAATAGTTAATATTTTAGGAAGTGATAGTATAGACGAATTGCAATAAAAAATGCCATACAACATGTGTCCAATTTTTATTGAGTACAGGGATACAGCTGTTAATATGTAACTCAATGCATACGCAGCATGTGTAAATACGTGCGGCATGTTTACACGTTACAGTAAAGTAGACTTGGCCAACAAATCACAATGAAAACTTCAATGTAAACTAAAGCACAACTTAAACATTAACACGCTACTGCTGACATTCGATAAATACGCCCATAGCAACCGGTGTACCAACACATGAAACGAAAATGCATTGAACTCAGCTGTATCTCTGTACTCAATAAAAAGTGGACACATGTTGTATGGCATTTTTTATTGCAATTCGTCTATACTATCTCCTCCTAAAATATTTACTATTCCTCCTGAAACACTGTATATATATATATATATATGAAGGGTCAGGGGGAAAAACCGACGTAGTCATATTTTTGGCATAAAACGACATTTAAAGTGGACTTCAGCTACTCTTCTCCCTTATCAGTTTTAGAAACTGGGTTTTTAGTATGAAATCAGTGTTTTTTGTACCTTTCATTTATTGGAAATGAAACTACCCATCATAGACGAACAGATCAGCCATCATGTTTAAAATCGAAAAAAAAAACTGACTACGTCCCTTTTCCCCCCTGACCCTTCATATATAAGTATATATAAGTTGTCTATCAGTCTGAAAATAGTTGGCCCCTGCAGGTAATTTGTCACTCTTCGGGCATTCCTTTATATAATATGGGTGTATCATGTGACCAAAAACTATGACGCCGATTTTTCATGTCACCCTTTTTCTGGGTAACTTCGTTATAAATATTTTCAATGTCAAAAATGATATTTTAAAAAATGATGTTTCTATACCTGTTTTAGCAATGATGGTAATTAATAGTAATTTCATCTTATTTTATTAACACGATTCGTAATAATAAAAGTACTTTACCAAAGCAAGAATAGCAAGATGGAAACACCGAGGGAAATTTACCTACCGAAAAGAGACACATAGTCCAGGACCTGGTGTTATGTGGGAGTACGGTGTCTACCGTGTCCACGTCTTTGGCGAAACGGTTGAGGATGCGTCCTACAGGAGTGACGTCGAAGAAGCTAAGAGGATTGCCCAGCACTGCTTGCAACAGCTCACCATGGAGGAGAGAGGATGCTCTCAGTGAACCCAGGAAGTTGCCCACGGCCCCGACCACAGTGAACACCGCTGCAAAGGGTAAAAGGGCATACGTTCCTAGCAATGGTCACCAACAAAACAAGCATTGAGAAGCCAACACATACAGATCACACAGAAGCGATATCTCAAGGTTTTCTTTGATTAATCAAATTGAAATGGAACATTTTCTAATTCAATTTACAACATAATAATAGTGTAGAAAACATTTTAATGTATAGTCAGAGGAAATAGAATGAATAATGTCTTTGATATACAGGGTGTTCCACAGAACTCGTTCATTAAAAGCCCTCATGGAAGGAGTTGAGAGAAAATTTTGAACTTTGATATATTTATGTTTTGGAATATGCTCTTTTTAAATAAATTATTAACAACTTTTGGACACTTTCTCCTTTGCCGCAATCGCTATCAACTTTCTTATTTTCAATGGAACCCCTCAAATATTTTTGCATCATTAGATTAATTGTTAAAAACTAAGATGATTTTGTATAATGCATATTGATGTCTAAAATTTATAATTGCTGAGTTATTTTAGATAGTTTGTAAAATCTACTAATTTAGATTTTATCTTTAAAAATTAATTTTAATTAAACTATTGTTTGTAGAATTAATTTGATCAATTAGAACTCTTAATTAGACATTAAAGAATCTTACTTAATCATAAACATTCAAATTTTTATCCAGAATGACCATAAGAATCGTTTATTTCTGAAAATCAAAAAGTTGTTAATACTCAATTTTTTCAAATGGAACATGACATAAATTTTAGTATTTTTGAAAATATTTTAAGTTTCACTTAATTCTTAATTATTTATTATGTATAAATAATTAAGATCTGGACGAGTGAAATTTAAAATATTTTTTGTTTAAAAATCTATGCATTTTAGGTATAGGGAATATTTAATAAACTCCAATTGGATTTTTATGTAGAATTCAAAAATACTAAAATTATACATAAGTACATAATAAATAATTAAGATCTAGACGAGTGAAATTTAAAATATTTTTTATTTAAAAATCTATTCATTTTAGGTATAGGGACTATTTAATAAATTCCTATTGGATTTTTATGTAGAATTCAAAAATACTAAAATTTATTCCATGTTGTATTTGAAATAATTGAGTATTTTTTAGACATCAAGTGCATTATACAAAATCATCTTAGTTTTTAACACTCAATCCAATGATGCAAAAATATTTGGGGGGTTCCATTGAAAATAAGAAAGTTGATACCGATTGCGGCAAAGCAGAAAGTGTACAAAAGTTGTTAATAATTTATTTAAAAAGAGCATATTCCAAAATATAAATTTGTAAAAGTTCAAAATTTTCTCTCAACTCCTCCCATGAAAACTTTTTATGAACGAGTTCTGCGGAACACCCTGTATATATATAAAGTGTCTAGAGGTCCATCTGCCTGAAAGTACCTAGGCCCTGCAGAGAACTTGTCACTCTTCAGGCATTCCCGTTAATGTTCGAGCCATCGCAGATGCATATGGCCACGAACATAAAGCACGTTATATAAATGTTTTTACTATATACAGTCGACTCTCGATAATTCGAACTCTTCAGCTATTAACTTCGGTAAATTGAACAAATGCTGTGTATTTTGATAGGCTCGATAACTCAAAATTCTTTTCGTAACAAGAGGTGGACGTTCTATAATTCGAACTAGCCCACTTCCCCTCTTTATAATTGGAATTTTTCCTAGCAATGTTTTCTCCTCATTTTCCGCCTAATGTTTACCTCCTTTCTTTTGCAATGTTGATACATTTTAATATTTTTGTGAAACCTACCTAGTATTTTATATTTTAAATTTTAAAAAGTTTCTTAAATTTTTCAAAATTTTCATTACTTTAATGTTACATAGGTAATTTTTTTGTTCTTTTTTGTAGTTTTCATTATTTTTACTTTTTTACTTAAGGCTATTTATAAAATTAATGTAAGCTCATACATATTTTCAAAAATATAATAAAAACTCTTAATAATTCGATTTTTTTTTCTTTCCTCTTCTGAATTCAAACTTCTTGATAATTCGAATATTTCTTGTAGTCCCTTGGATTTCGAATTATCGAGAATCGACTGTATATATATATATATAGGTACCTATATATAATATATATATCGGATACAGACGATATAAGCATCAAAAGAAGAAATTAGGTTACAGCATGTTGGGTTTCCTACACACAATTAAGGGTTAATAAATAAAAATTTAATGAATTCTTCTACCGGAAAATTATTCTCCACCAATGCAACCTGGCTTGGATTTGAGCCCTTCTGACTTTTTTGTGGGGTCACTTTAAATCGTCTATTTCCGTCTCCGGATCTTTTCTAAAAATTCACCGAATAAAAGGTGCTTTCAAAAGATCACTCACACCAACACTTTAAAGTGCAAAGATCTTTTTATAATTGACAAGGTTATTAAGCCGCATCAAACGGTGGATTGTTTGATCACTTAATTTAACATTTCATTTTTTTAATTAAATGATTTGTTTTAATTATTTATTAATTGGATTGGAGTAATTTTTGGAGACGGACTGATAAGTGAATTAAGTGGATATCGATGAGGCAGTACAAAAAGTTTTATCTGGGAGGGGATTTGGCTAATGATATATATTTATATCAAAATTTTGCAAATCATTACTACATTATAATTCTGCTGAGAATGAAATACAATATATTATTGTTACTGCCACTGAAAGAGGAGACAGAGGAGAATGTCGCATTGGATTTCCTTCAATGACTTTTCAAAGTGAGTAGAATATTTTTATTAAAAAAATTTTAAAAATTCTATATAATTATATATTAATTGTATTTATAAAAAAAAAATTGTGATGATCTTGTTTGTAATGATGGCCAAATCCCATTTAATTAATTAAAGACCCTGAAGAAGGAGGGGATAGCCTCCGAAACGTCGGTTTTATGAATAAAAAGATAGTGTAAATTATCATCTTCTTTTTTTTGGACTGCCTCATCGATATCCACTTAATTTATTAATTGTTTTTTGTAAACTTGAAAATTGTCAATTAGTTTGGAATTATAAACTAAAACATGTTATGTTATTTTATTATTTTGGCCAACTCTTTTTTTTTTTTTTTTTTTTTTTTAATTTATGATTGATTAAAATAGTCGTAGTGCTTAATGAATCAATAAGTGAAGGGATGATGTGATTCATTTTACACTACAATGCATAATGATATCTTATGGTGTGTGGAGAAATAATTTAATTATATATTTATTTATTTATTGATCCCTTTGATAAATGGCCTTAATTGATTTATATATAGAAGTATGTTTATTTGCATCAAGCAACGGACACTCTCATCAATTTCCTCTTACATATTTAGGATCCCAATTGTGGGTTGTACCAAAAAATTCACTATTGAAGTTATTCAAAAATTCCAAAATTAAAGTATTAAGAAGTATAGTGAAAGCCCCATGGTATAATAGAAACAGTGATCTTCATCGTGACCTACAGATGGATTCAGTCAATGAAGTGATTGTAAATCATGCAATAAGACATAACCAGAGTGTTCTCGGATCTCGCCCATGAAAATGAAGAAATGAAAGCATCTTTAAACGTTAAAATTCAAATGCAATAGTCTCAAATTGGTTATAATTATAAAGAGCGCGGATTCTTAGGTTTTAAATTTATAAGTCTAGAGCGATAATTAAATTTTAAGTATTTTGAGGCCTATTTGTTAGAGTTAGAGACTATAAATAATAATTTTGGGATTATTTGACTGTTTTACTTTTTCCAGCTTTATGAGGATATTTAACGTACCTTTTCCTTGTTTATTTATGAAATTTCAATTCAAGTTATTAGAAATAAATTTATGTTATTTTTATTAGTATTTATTTAACTATAATATTTTGAATTACGAGGAGAAAAAAAATAAATAAACAATTTAGATTATAAAAGAACAGGTGATTTATTTAAATGACTCCATTTGTAAAGAACCTACGGATATTTAAAAAATATTCGATAGTGAAGAAATATTATGCTTAAATTTACTCCTCTCACTTCCTGTGAAGAAGAAAGGGTTTTTTCAATTCACAAAAATATACATTCTAACCGTAGAACCAGTTTCTCAATGGATAATTTAAACTAGGAGATGTTTCCCAAGGAGGTATATCAAATCGCCAGAAATTTTGAATTTTTTAAAAAAGCATATAAGTATATTTATATAAGTAAATATATATACATTAGTGAAATGTCCGCAGTGTGTTTCAAACGCCGGCCACGCGCTTGGAATGTCATATTAGCTATAGTCTCTTGCTAGCCTCCTCTAATCCCCATTCACCACTGACCCTATCCTTCCCTCCTAGACCCACCTCCGATCATCATTCAGCGATAACTTTTTACCACGTGGACCGATTTTTATAATACATAAGAAGATATCAGCCAAAGATGGAATCACTGGATTCAATAAAACACCCTTAATAAAACGTTTCGGCCTGAATTTATTTGGCCATCTTCAGTTAATTAGGCTACAAAATTTACAAATCAAAATCAACTTGTAATTTTGTATAAAATATATCAATTAACATCTATTTGTAAATTTTGTAGCCTAATTAACTGAAGATGGGCAAATAAATTCAGGCCGAAACGTTTTATTAAAGGTGTTTTATTGAACCCAGTGATTCCATTTTTGGCTGATACCTCCTCCTTCATCTAATACAGTTTCATCACAGCCACGAACTCTAACAATACATAAGGAGATATTATATACTAATTTAAGCGATTATTTGTTGTAAAGTAAAAGGGTAAAGATCCGCGCTCTAGTTATAATTCTCTAAATAACTTCACATGTTTCACAAATTGTTATTGGAGTAGAGACACGGATTTCCGTCCCCAGTCTATACAATTGTGTGAATTTATTTTCTGTTTCAATTAATATTCATAAGTTTTATTTCGAATCCAAAATACAAAGATCAAAATAAACATTTCGTATTATTATTATAAATATTATAAATACTATTGAGTGCCAAGGAAGATTTTACCAGGAAAGAAGTAAAATATTTGTTCTCTTTGATGCGACTTGCGACAGCGACAGATGACGTCAAAGCTGTGAGTTTCCATGGAAATGACCACAGTGACGTCACCTGTCGGGGCCACACCAGCGTGTCGGAGGTTTAAAATTTAATTTTAAGTAATCGAATATAGTAGATAAAATTGATTTGAAAAAAACTCGAGGATATTATTAATAATTCACTATTAATAAATGAAATGGATTTATCCGAATTCTTTTGTATATTCACTCTAAATATCAGGGATGAGGCAATTAAAAAACCTTCCTCAGTACAACGGAAACAATCAAAAAAGCATCAACACATACAATATCAATAGTGTGACATAATCAAATATGGCATGTGGCCATCTCTTGACTTTACCATATACCTGACCCTCATATATTAAAAAAAATAAAATAAAGAATCAATTTGATTTCACAGGTCCTAGAGTAACTGTGCAAAATTTAGTCTAAATCGGACAAAGGGTTCAAATTTTTAGCCTTTTCACCCTAATTTTTGGTACGATTTCAACCAAAATCTAATTATCTCCTAATCTCAATATAAAATACTTAAATATAAAATTTCGTTTTAATACTTTAATTGATTTTTGAGGTAGAGCGAACACTAAATTGTTACACTATAAAAATTGCTGATTGTTTCTTTCAAATTATGTTTCAAACAAAATACATACTACTTAGTTTAATTTCAAAAGTATAATTTACCTAGTTTATAATCGTAATCTATAAAATTTTGAAAAAATGTTATTTTATTTCGTATTTAATCGATATTTTATTAAACGAATTTAGTCATCAATTTCGCTTTATAAATTGTGTTTATTGCATTAATTATTTATAGGAGTTGATAATAGAAACGTACTAAAGCTGCCTTTAGAAATATAAACCAAACCTATAAGATTAGTAAAGCCTTTATCTTGACCTATTCGAAGAGACACATCAATAGTTGTGGAGTGGTAAAATCTAGTTGTTCTGTCATAATAAGTTCATAGGTATCTCGTTGACGTCCACTTAAAATTATGAGCTGTAAATTTCCTAAACGAGTATGTATTTTGTTTGAAACATGAAAGAAATAATCAGATATATTTAATTATGTTAGAGTATTGATGAAATTGTACTCTCTGTTGATGGTTTAATGCTTTGATGGTTGTTCCAGTTGCACTGAGGAAGGTTTTAAATAAACGAAACAGCATTACAAGGTCTTCAGTGTTATTTACTAAATGCCTCGTCCCTGAAAACCAGATTGAAAATATTAATAAATAGAGAAACAATCTTATAAGGATGTTATTAAAAATGTACATTGGTACCTATTAACTTATTAAATTTTTATTAATTTTTGTAAAAATGGTTATATTAATAAATGTAATTTTATTAGCTATTTCATAATTTAGTTCTAATAGTTCATACCCCACCATGTCTATGTAAAATTAAAAGTTTTAGCTCATAAATCACTGTTTTAATTTCATTATATTATGAGGAGCGACATGATATGACATGTTTTCTATCATAATTTTCATTTAAATAGATATACTCGAAACATATTTGAGATATCGAACCTTGTATGAAATTGAAAAAATATTTTTTGCCAAGAGTAGCAGAATTATTGATTTTTAAAGAGTAAATCAAAGAGAGTCTCCTCTACTTGATGCAAATAAACATACACCTATATTCAAATGAATATATCATTTTATTTGTTAGAAACTAGTTTCGAAAGGTTAGCCTTCATGATTTTTTGAAATGTTTTAAGTGGAAATTTTTTTTTTGTTTTTATGTATTTATTAATTTTTTTATTCTAAAAATATATACATAACCGGAATTTTATTCACTAAATTTTAACTTATATGTATATAATGGGGTTTTGCTACTCCGGGCCCCCCCCTCCCTCCCAGAAAATTCCTGCGGACCCCATGTTCATGAGGAACAGAGGCAATTCGTCTTTCTGTGCCTTCAAGAACATAGAGGCGCCTGCATCAAAAATAAGTTTAAAGGGTAAATTTTCAGAATAATTATTTTAAGTAAGTAAAATATCCTTTGTTAATGTATATTTTACTTAAATATAATTTAAGATTTATTTAATTTCAAAAAAATTTTGTATTTCCCACTCAAAATTTGTTGTTTTTTTTCAAACTTTGGAGTCAAGTCGACATGTTTTCTCATCATAAGATTTTACTGAAATTTGTGGTTTGGCTTTTAATACCAGAAGGAAAAAAGTTAAAGAGCATGCGTTTCGATCAGGAGAAAAAAATGTTTATGGTCAAAATACGGGACACCCTAATTAATATATATATATAGGTGTATGTTCATTTGCATCAAGCAGAGGATATCCTCTTTGTTTTACTCTTAAAAAAGTATAATCATAATCTGGGCGAATATCTACAATGAATTCCTAAAATAGTTTTCTCGTAATATTACCATATCTCAAACCCAAGCACATTATTGACAAACATTTTTTTTTATTATTTATTATAATTTTGATCAATCTTTTCCTTTATTTGTCAACTATTTAATTTATATAAAGGATATAAATAGGAAATGGTGTGATATTAATTGGGTCAGTTGAGTAAAAAAACTAATTGCAAAATAAAAGGGTTAATAAGCACCTAGTTTTTATTTTATAATATCAGAAAGCAAAAAGCGGTTACTAGTTACGAGTTAGGATTTATTTTAAAACAATTAAAAAAAAAAATAAGGAATGCACAACAAAGTGTTATATTTCTCAAAAAACTATTTGAGGAGCAAAAAAAAATTAATAAATTATTTGCATTTATATATGAGCCGTTAAAAAACTCTTTTAAAAATAATATATCATTAAAAAAAGTGTATGAAAAATAATCTAAATTATTTCTTATTAATTTGTTGAAATATGAGATCTCTGAAGGCATTTTTAAGTGAAGATATAATTAGGTAGAAACAATCTAAATCATCGATTTGTGGATTTGATGTTTCTACTTCGAGTGTCATTCTATTATTAACTTTTTTTCAAATTCCACAATGGGTGATCCAACCCAAAATAATCTTCAAGATCATTTCTTTAAGCACGACAGCTTCAACAAGGAAATTTATTTATATTATTAAATTTATTATTTACATATGCCAAGATCCTTGGTAGGTTGAAACTATGTTTTTAAGAGGAAATCAATGAAGGTGTCCTCTATTTGATGTAAATAAAAATAGACTTAATATATAAATAAATATATATATAGGTACCTAGTAATACTTATAGATATATAAAGCAGAATACCCATCTATCTCTCTCAATATAATAATCACATAATATATAGTATATACCTTAATATATATTAAGGTGGCCTTATTTGTACCAGAAGTATTTTTTTTTAATTTAGATAGTGGTAAGGGTCAAATTTGTTCCATTCTACTAAAAAACAATCATGACAAAAAATTCGATGAAATGGGCTTCATTAACCAGTGCCCCATTAAGAGTAAAGTTGAAAAAAAAATACATTTTTTCAATATATTTGGCTAATAATTTTGTAAAAACTATAATGTACAAATTAAAATTAGTGTAATTTATTTATTTAGCATCTTAGAAAATCATAAGATGGTGTCATCTATTAAATCCGATGGAATGGAATATTTTTAATTATATTATTTGGGAGGCGCTGGAATAATTAATTGTTTAATTAATGAATCAAGGCCTACGCTGCGAAAAATGAACGAGGAGAGGATTAAAAAAGAAATTCCATAATTCATATAGACAAGGGGTATTAGTTTGGGTTCGGGGATCAGTAGCTTAGTGGATATAGGAGTTAAACCTCTTATGACAAAGCATTGCAGTACATATGCAAAGATCCCGGGTTCGAGCCCCGGCTGATCCTTTTGTCTGTAATAAAAATAATCTTTTCTTCTTTCCCTAAATTTGAATTTGTTAATAATTGTCTTTACACGGCCTAGTTGTGGTCGCGCCCCGGGTGAAGAGAAAATTATTTTCGATCTTTGGGGTCTGCGATCGATTGGGAGGCGCTGGAATAATTAATTGTTTAATTTTTAATTATATGTCAGAAGGGTTGTTTTTCACCCCCTTGGAAATCGAACCTTTCTGACATATTATTAAAAATATTCCATTCCATCAGATTTAATAGATGACACCATCTTATGATTTTCTAAGAAAATTTGAATCTATTACCATCAGCAAATTGAAATCTTTCATATTCATTTATTTAACAAGTAACAAATTTTATAATGTGCAATTTGACATAAATTAATCATGCAAACTAAATAAAAACGATATACAGAACAAACACGAAAAAAACTGAAAACAAACTTGATATATTATAGGTAGTTATAGTTTATTTAATTTATCCCGAATGTGCCCTGCATACTTTTTAAGATAATCTTGCACCTTATGAACAAGAAAGAAAACTAGAAATTATATGCTATTAAATATAATTAAAAAATTAACAAGGAATTCGGTACCAAATGTAATTAGAAAGAGCTAAAATAATCATTATAGTGGGTGCCTGCATACCTGTAAAACGATTTGTTTTTGATACTCTTCTGATGTAAATTTAAATTCTTTCAACAAATTTTCATTTTTGTCGTTTAGTACTCTTAAAAAATTTAAGGTTTCTGTCCTCTTTCTTAACTTTTCTGATCTATCCAAAGCATCGAATCTAGTTGGAGAACTTCTTGGGCAATTTGAAATCTGTCAAATAATTTATCTTTATCATTTGTGATAATTTCTAAGGCAGAATATTTAATAAGAAAGTATTTCAAATCAGTTTTTTTTTTAATTTCTTCAACTCTTTGTTTTTCTTTGTCCAGTAATAACTTTGGTGCCATATTTTTTCTCTTTTCGTCATTTATTCTTTTATCGAAAATAGAAAAATCTGCACATTCTTCACTCACATACCATAAATAGTTAATAACTCTATTAATAGCCATTTCTGAAACGAATTTATTGGCAATCTAGTATCTTACTATATTTTTATCGTTAAAATGACCATCGATCGCATTCGGACTAGAAAACTACGGCATAGTATTTTTTATGAACAAGTCCGTCCTAGAGGTTATTTTTCCCTTGACTTTATTTAAATTATTGTATAAATTAATAAATTTTCAATCAATATATTGCTTTGGCCATCCATCGAGCAAAATGATATGATCGACTCCAGGCTGGTGGAAATGGCATAATACTAGGAATATTTCTATCTATTAATTTGAAAAAATTTAAGTCGTCAAATTTCTTAATTTTATTTTTAGTATCATATAGTAAAATCTCATTTGTATCATCTTTTAGAATAACACGTGCATCTGACATCCATGTTAAAAATTGAATTTGAACAAATATTCTTCGACGAATTTTTAATTCTTTTCAATAGCGCTATATCTGGTTCTAGTGTAGATGTATATTTTATTTCGTTAAACACACCCTGCAGTAGTATTTAATAAATATGATGTCGACAAGCCAAAAATAAAACGTTCGATCTAATTATTGTTTCAATAGGTGACATGCACCTTTCAACCCACTTGTAATGTTGGCTGTGGAATCGAAAACAATGCCTCGTAATATATTTAATAATGACCATTCCTGGGGCACGGGTTAATGTTTACTAATTTTACAGAAATTAATTATTATTGTAAAGGAACAAATTGTTTGGGTACCATATACTATATGAAATTTGTAAAGTTCGAAAATAAGGACCACCCTAATATATATACATATATTTGAGTTTCTATTCGCCTTTTCTGAATATTTAACAGTAATGTTGAAACATTACTCTTTTTTCGAGACCTCTGAAACAGGCGTTTCCTAGCAAAATTTATCAATTTCTTGATTTATAAACAATTAATTCGAATTTTATTTTTAACAATAAATTACTTTAAAAGAGTTTGAATATTAGTATTTAAGTATGTGTATATGTTTTAGTTATAAGTCTAATAAAAAATATTTAAAATGTTAAATTGAATGATATTGTAGTTTTCTTACCTTGACCAATACCAAGAGCTCCATACACTCCTAAATACATATCTCTTGTAGCGGTGTCCGTTGAATTACCAATATTACTAGACCATATAGAAAGCCAAACATTGGACCCAATGGAGAATCCTTGGAACATGACATTAAAGGCTAGCGTAGAGACAGTCATGACGAGACCAATAGATTTGATATAATGAGAATAAACATTCCACTTGACCTATAAAAAATTATTGTATATAAACTTCTAGAAACTAACAAAAGTGATGGTAATTTAAATTTAATTAATGTTTACAGAGATATAGAGGGGAAAAATGCAAATTCGAATAATTGTACTTACTCCACCAACTTCCGCCTTCTCAGCTTCAATCAATTTCTCACCAGCGGTTTCTTTGGCTTTGGGTTGATCTACACTTGCCTTCCGTGAAGTACTATTATCACCACTTTCAAATGAAGTCTGCCTGTGTGTCAAAATAAAAATAATTAATCCATATATATATATATATAAATATATATGTGGCCTTCAATGGTAAAAAGGTCCCCCCCCACCCCTGTCATAGATTGTGAGGTATCCTTGTAAAGATATCTTGATAGAGAATTAGCTTCGATTTTTATAAATTTATTTCGATTTAAAATGACAGTAGATATTAAATTGAGAAAATATATATATATATATATTATGAAAATTTTTGCATTCATTTTTAACCCTAATGTTTTATTTCATCTGAGTTGTTCCCGATTGTAGTTTAAACTGACTGTCTTAAAACACCAAACTCAAACAATTACACTAATTTAACTAAGAATATTCATAATATATATATATAATTTCCCTTTCAATTTAATATCTACTGTCATTTTAAATCGAAATAAAGCTGAGGGTAATTTATTAGTGTAATTGTTTGAGTTTGGTGTTTTAAGACAGCCAATTTAAACTACAATCGGGAACAAGCTTCAGATGAATAAAACGTTAGGGTTAAAAATGAATGCAAGAATATTCATAATATATATATAATTTCCCTTTCAGTTTAATATCTACTGTCATTTTAAACCGAAATAAAGCCGAGGGTAATTTATTAGTGTAATTGTTTGAGTTTGGTGTTTTAAGACAGCCAATTTAAACTACAATCGGGAACAAGCTTCAGATGAATAAAACGTTAGGGCTAGTGCCGAACAGAATATTCACAATATATAGTTAATCGGATCAGTGGAAGGGAGGCACGTTTTATCGCTCCTCAAGTGATTCGATGTTTTGATGGGTTTTTTTCCGTCTTTTTTTGTGATTTTTGTGCTGTCCTGTGAGTTGAGGAGCCGTTTTTCTGTGGATGTGTCTATTATTCTGTTAGCCAGTGTCTCTGGGCTCGTTTTGTGCTTTTTTTTCTTTTGGAATTTTGTTCATTGATTTCTTACTTGTCAAGATAAGCTCTCTAATGAGGAATATTTATATAATTCTGTGAATTTATTTATTTATATATATGAGAAATTGAAGAATAGAACCTAGACAGACAAGATGAGTTTATGCCTGGCGTGTGAAAGGGTGGTGAAGGAAGGTGAATCTGTGAAATGTTCAACTGTTGGATTGCAAGAATGTTTACCATTTTGAATGCGTTGGGATGACGAGGAGCGGCTTTTCTAAACTGAGTGCAAAATCCAAGTTCGCATGGAGGTGTCCGGATGCCTGTACACGTATTTTGGAGGGATAATAACTCCAATACACCTGTTCGTTTGATTCACCAGCAGCAGAGCGTTTCTGGGGGACGGTCCGCCCTCGTCGGCTTTGTTGGATAAAAATGTAAAGGACTATTTTGACAACAAATTTGCGAGCATGTTGAGGTGTTAGAAATGACTTCCAGGAACTCTTGTTGCCTCTAAGGAATGAGTTGAGGGCAGTGTCTGATAGAATTAACGCGTGGGAGGACAAGCTCATCGCCCTGGAGGAGAAAATTTCTGCACAGATGAAATTTCATTGGTGTTACAAAGCCGAGAATAGCGAACTTAAGGACCGAATGCATGATATGGTGAATAAATTGAATGACATCGACCAGGCCTCCAGGAGTTGTAATATAGAGCTTCAAAATATCTTTAATAAAAACGAAAACCTTATTAAGATCGTGCAGAATGTCGGTAAGCTCGTAAGTGTGGATATGTTCATCAAATTGCATCCCGCCGTTCACCGTGTGGTTGCGGCCGCCGCGTCGCAGTCGGATCGACCCAAGAACGGTGCTGCAGCTGACTACACGCCGCCTGCGCGACGAGTTGTTGCACGCTGCGAGGGTGCGCCGACTCTATCCACTGACCAAATAGGGATTCAAACTACACCGCCTCGCAGATTCTATGTGAACGAGCATCTCAATTTGGCGAACAAGATATTGTATAGTAAGGCAAGAAAACCGTGGCGGATAAATCATATAAGTATGTGTGGGTTAAGAACTCGTCTATTTTCGTTCGAAAGACAGATACATCTAAAATTATTCGAATTAGAGAGGACAGTGATTTGCTTAAAATATTCTGAATTTTTGAGTTGTGTTTTTTGACGCTGAGTGCTGTTTTTTCTCTCTTTTTTTGTTTGTGTGATGAACGTTGCCTTCAATGGATATCGTCGTGTGTGTGTTCATTGTGTTTGGAGTTGCCTTGTGATATGGCTCATCCCTTTGTGCTTATGCTAATTGTTTTTTGCTGTGTTATGGGCCTTGTTGAACATTGCATCTGTGTGGATGTGGATTGTGGTGTTGAGTATTGTACTTCGAATGTGATTTGTGATGTGTTTCGGCTTTCATTGGGGTGCCCTTGCATTTTGTTGGCTTTGGGAGGTGAATTAGTTATGATAGCTGCGCGTTATGTTGAAATGATTGTTTCTGTAACTTTTGTTTCCTTTATGGTTGACACGGTGAAATTCTTAAATATTTATTATCAGAATTGTCGAAGTATAAGAAATAGGCTTCTTGACCTGCTTGGGTCTGCTAAATTCAAATTATGACGTGATTGTGTTGACGGAGACTTGGCTCAGGGCTGGCATATGTGATAGTGAGATAGCTGATGACAGATATTATGTTTATAGAAGAGATCGATGTTCATCTACATCTACCAAAAAGGACGGCGGTGGGTTTTAATTGCGATTAAGAAGAATATTTGCTCTTACAGGAAATGCGTGATTGGGAGAGCCCGTGTGTAGAGGAGATCATATTGTTACTACCTTCAGTAGGACATGGTGTCATACTAGTTGCAAGTTACATTCCCCCTCTCTCCGGTCCAGCTACTTATGATGTTCATTTTAATAAGTTATATGACATCGCTCCGGATTATGTGAATCACAATTTCATTCTGATGGGTGACTACAATCAGCCCGGCATTCGTTGGTGGCCTGATGGTGATCAAAACTTGATTGTGGCTCTATTAACGCGCCATACTTTATGACAAACATAATGTCGTTTTTAAATCTTACAATGCAACTCAATCAAGAATGTTAATGATCGTCTGCTGGATTTGGTGTTTACTGATTCGAACTGCGATGTCGCACTGTGCACCTCATCACTCATCAACATTGACCCTCAACATCCACCACTTGCTTGTGAGTTTCATATTCCGCGAACTGGAGGTATTGATCGGTAGTGATAAGGTAATTAAATATAACTTTTTAGGAAGGCTGACTATTCACAGATAAATGCAGAACTTTCGAGTATTGACTGGTGTCAGAGCTTAGATAGTCTTGGCGCACAGCAGGCGGTGGACTTCTTATATACAAACTTGTACCGTATATTGGACACCTATGTGCCCACTAAAGCTTGGGTTACGTAGATATCCCAGTTGGCTTTCAGACTTAAAGATGCAATTGAATAAGAAATATAAATTTTGGAAACGCTGGAAA
>JALMQS010000099.1:71843960-71870342 GCA_024734495.1 Forficula auricularia
CGGTCCGTCCTCGTCGGCTTTGTTGGATAAAAATGTAAAGGACTATTTTGACAACAAATTTGCGAGCATGTTGGAGTGTTGCAGAAATGACTTCCAGGAACTCTTGTTGCCTCTAAGGAATGAGTTGAGGGCAGTGTCTGATAGAATTAACGCGTGGGAGGACAAGCTCATCGCCCTGGAGGAGAAAATTTCTGCACAGGATGAAATTTCATTGGTGTTACAAAGCGAGAATAGCGAACTTAAGGACCGAATGCATGATATGGTGAATAAATTGAATGACATCGACCAGGCCTCCAGGAGTTGTAATATAGAGCTTCAAAATATTCCTTTTAATAAAAACGAAAACCTTATTAAGATCGTGCAGAGTGTCGGTAAGCTCGTAAGTGTGGATATACCATCAAATTGCATCCGCGCCGTTCACCGTGTGGCTGCGGCCGCCGCGTCGCAGTCGGATCGACCCAAGAACGTGGTGCTGCAGCTGACTACACGCCGCCTGCGCGACGAGTTGCTGCACGCTGCGAGGGTGCGCCGGACTCTATCCACTGACCAAATAGGGATTCAAACTACACCGCCTCGCAGATTCTATGTGAACGAGCATCTCAATTTGGCGAACAAGATATTGTATAGTAAGGCAAGAAAAACCGTGGCGGATAAATCATATAAGTATGTGTGGGTTAAGAACTCGTCTATTTTCGTTCGAAAGACAGATACATCTAAAATTATTCGAATTAGAGAGGACAGTGATTTGCTTAAAATATTCTGAATTTTTGAGTTGTGTTTTTTGACGCTGAGTGCTGTTTTTTCTCTTTTTTTTGTTTGTGTGATGAACGTTGCCTTCAATGGATATCGTCGTGTGTGTGTTCATTGTATTTTGGAGTTGCCTTGTGATATGGCTCATCCCTTTGTGCTTATGCTAATTGTTTTTTGCTGTGTTATGGGCCTTGTTGAACATTGCATCTGTGTGGATGTGGATTGTGGTGTTGAGTATTGTACTTCGAATGTGATTTGTGATGTGTTTCGGCTTTCATTGGGGTGCCCTTGCATTTTGTTGGCTTTGGGAGGTGAATTAGTTATGATAGCTGCGCGTTATGTTGAAATGATTGTTTCTGTAACTTGTTTCCTTTATGGTTGACACGGTGAAATTCTTAAATATTTATTATCAGAATTGTCGAAGTATAAGAAATAGGCTTCTTGACCTGCGTTTGGGTCTGCTAAATTCAAATTATGACGTGATTGTGTTGACGGAGACTTGGCTCAGGGCTGGCATATGTGATAGTGAGATAGCTGATGACAGATATTATGTTTATAGAAGAGATCGATGTTCATCTACATCTACCAAAAAGGACGGCGGTGGGGTTTTAATTGCGATTAAGAAGAATATTTGCTCTTACAGGAAATGCGATTGGGAGAGCCCGTGTGTAGAGGAGATCATATTGTTACTACCTTCAGTAGGACATGGTGTCATACTAGTTGCAAGTTACATTCCCCCTCTCTCCGGTCCAGCTACTTATGATGTTCATTTTAATAAGTTATATGACATCGCTCCGGATTATGTGAATCACAATTTCATTCTGATGGGTGACTACAATCAGCCCGGCATTCGTTGGTGGCCTGATGGTGATCAAAACTTGGATTGTGGCTCTATTAACGCGCCATACTTTATGACAAACATAATGTCGTTTTTAAATCTTAAGCAATGCAACTCAATCAAGAATGTTAATGATCGTCTGCTGGATTTGGTGTTTACTGATTCGAACTGCGATGTCGCACTGTGCACCTCATCACTCATCAACATTGACCCTCAACATCCACCACTTGTTTGTGAGTTTCATATTCCGCGGAACCGGAGTACGATCGGTAGTGATAAGGTAATTAAATATAACTTTAGGAAGGCTGACTATTCACAGATAAATGCAGAACTTTCGAGTATTGACTGGTGTCAGAGCTTAGATAGTCTTGGCGCACAGCAGGCGGTGGACTTCTTATATACAAACTTGTACCGTATATTGGACACCTATGTGCCTCCACTAAAGCTTGGGTTACGTAGATATCCCAGTTGGTTTTCTCAGGACTTAAAGATGCAATTGAATAAGAAATATAAATTTTGGAAACGCTGGAAAATATACGGCAGTAGATCTGACTATGACAGATTTTCATGGGCTCGTGCTAAGGTAAAGAAATTGATAATCAGTTGTTATGATGAATATATTTTGCATGTCGAACAATCGACTACCCACAACATCAAATCTTTCTGGAAGTTCACTCACAGTTTAAAAAACAGCAAAACTGGATATCCCTCTTCCATGAAACTGCGTGTTGATTCATCTAGCGATCCTGCTGAAATTTGTAAAATGTTTTCTAACTATTTTGTGTCGGTTTTTGAGCCCACGTCGGATCGAGCATATGGTGTTGATGATGATAACTTGATGGATTGCGTGGATCCTGCTGGTGTGTGTGTTTCAAGTATGGTCTTGTCCTGTAGTGACGTTAGGAGAGCATTGAGGTCAGTTGACGTTAACAAGGGAGCGGGTCCTGATAGAATTACTCCCTTCTTTCTAAGAAACGTCTCTGACGTGTTGTGTATGCCTCTCACTATTATTTATAATAAAAGTCTGTCTGAAGGCTTTGTGCCACTTGTCTGGAAAACGGCCAATATTACTCCGGTTTACAAATCTGGTGCTAGAAATGATGTCGAGAATTATAGACCCATTTCCATTTTGTCTTGCATCGTGAAAATTTTTGAGAGGTTAATTCATGATAAATTGTATCCACTTTTAAAAATTAGTATTCCTCTCAGTCAACATGGTTTCGTGGAGTCGAGATCTACTGTTTCTAATTTGTTGGTGTACTCTAACTTTATCTTTCAGACTTTAGATCATGGCGCCTCGGTTGATAGTATTTATACTGACTTCCGAAAAGCCTTCGACAAGGTGGACCACCTGATTCTGCTGAGGAAATTATTCTTCAATGGCGTTAGGGGTGATCTTTTACGGTGGTTTGCCTCTTATTTGAGATGTAGACACCAATCAGTTGTACTTAACGGCTATTCCTCCTCATCTTGTGTTATTACTTCCGGTATACCTCAGGGCTCTATTTTAGGGCCTTTTTTGTTCATCCTATACATATATGACATACATAAATGTTTTCTTAATAGCAATATACTATTGTACGCGGACGATTTGAAAATATATAAAAAAATCAATACTCGTAATGACTGCTTATTACTGCAGGATGACATTAACCGTTTTACATTATATTGTTCTCTGAATAGATTATCACTTGCCACTGATAAATGCAGGGTTATGACATTTTCAAGAAAAAGATTTCAAATAAGTCACAGTTACACTCTTTCTGGTCAGGTCCTTAACAGAGTGACTAGTATCCGGGACCTCGGGGTGATGTTTGACTCTAAATTGTTGTTTGACCAACATATCCGGATGATTACTGATAGGGCCTATCAAATGCTGGGTTTTATATGTCGAACTTCTGGGAAATTTAGATTGCAATCTACATATTTGACACTCTATCGGGCTCTGGTCAGGTCTCAGCTGGAATACGGTTCTGCTGTTTGGAATCCATATTATGAGGTATACAAAGGAAATATGGAGTCTGTGCAGAGAAAATTTTCCAAAATGGTGTTCCACCGACTGAAACTAAGTCAATGCTCATATGAAATGCGACTGTCGCATCTTAAACTTCCAACATTGGAAGTTAGAAGGTTGCTTCTTGGTGCGATGACACTAAGAAATATTTGTCTGTCTGAGGTGGATTGCCCTGATCTTCTGGCACAGATAGATTTCCGGGTCCCGCGTCCGGCGTCCAGGTTGTCTCACGTATTTGCCCAATCTAAGTGTCATACAAACGCGGGTCGGAGAGCTCCGTTGGTCAGATTGTGCAGCGACTTTAATCATAATTTTTGTGGCTGTGATTTTTATAATACAAGCGTGCGGGCTTTCAAGAACGAAATTAGATTGATTTTTACATGATTCACATTTGAGTGTTTTGATTTGCTTCGGCTGATCATTGTTACGTAAAGTTTACTCTCCTGGTCTGTTGTGTGGCGGATGTAACTCGCCTGATCTGGTTTGATTCATTCAGCTTTGACATTTTGACTACTTTGATTTTACTAGTATATTTGTTTAATTTATTTGAATGTTAGACTGCGTTGATTTTATTTGTTTGTTTAATTTATTTTTGTTTTGGCATTCATGACTTTTCATTTTGGGTGGGTTAATTTATTATTTTATTCAGTTTTTTTTTTATTTTAAATTTCTGACTATACTGATGTAATTTGGTTGTTTTGGGTTTGTTTTGGTTTTTAATTTTTAATTATTTGTTTATGACTGTTCAATTTTAAACTTAACTGACTTAATTTATTTAATTTATTTGATTTTTAGCTTTTTGACTCATATGATTTAATTTATTTACTTTTTGATTTTAATTTTGGTGACTATGGAGGTAGACTTTGATTTATTTGACTTTTTGGCTGTTTGAGTCATTTTGGGTTGGGTGAGAGTGGGCCACTGGGGGGGCCGGGTGAGCCGGCGAGCCTTTTGGTTTGTTTGAGAGAGGCTCTGTTCTAAGTTAAGTTATTATTGTTGTTTCGTCTTTTGTAAGTTTGATTTAAATGTAATTGTCCATTTCCATGTGATTCCTTCTATTAAGCTTGAAAATGGATAAGAATCACTCAACATGCTAAAATTTGTATTTCGGGCTCTGTCCCTAGATTCCAACTTTGTTTTATGCTGTATCTCTCAGTGAGAAAATGTGTAATAAGTCATAGTTTTTTTGTTTTTTCTGATCTATATTATGTTTGTTTTGTATTAATTTTTTTTTTGTGAACTATGACTGTTGTTTTCTCCAAATAAATAAATAAATAAATATATATAATTTCCCTTTCAATTTAATATCTACTGTCATTTTATATCGAAATAAATTTTAAAAAATCGAAGCTAATTCTATATCAAGAAATCTTTACAAGGATACTTCACAATCTATGACAGAGGTGGGGACCTTTTTACCATGGAAGGCCACATTAAATTAGGCAGTAATAAAAGAGGCCGTAATAACTTTTTTTTATTTGACTAATCCAAGTAGTTCTTATGGATTCTTTATTTATTATATTAATTTTCAGATTGTTGTCATCTAAATAATTAAACATTAATTAATATTAAAGCTAGCTGTTAGAGGCCGCACCTCTGATCTATGAATAAAAAATTTTTTATATTTGACCACACATAAAATTCAACTATGCTTAAAATAATGATTCGATTACAATTTTTAAATGATTTTTCATTTTCAGGAAAATGAATATATATAACTTGTAAATTTCATGGTATTAGTTTACGAGTTACAACGAAAAAGAGAGACATTGTATTGTACGGTTGTTGTACGAAAACCTAAAAGTTATGTTTTTCTCCAACGTGGGAATAATTCCTTAAAAACTAATATTTTGCGCTGAAAGCAAAAAACATTTTAAAATATTTTTTTTTTGTTTGTTTATATTAACATAGAACATGAGAAGTGGGAGAAAAGAGTTCAAGCAGATCTAGGTTGGAGTCGAAGGATGCGAGCCTTCAACAGCTCCAGATTATTGGTCCCAGGAAAGACGGTGGCAAGAAGCGAATTCCACTCTCTCTCTCTCTAGATGAGGTCATAGGAATGAGGGATTTAGCCAAATCGTTGGTTCCATTTTTTTCCAATTTGACAGTGAAGGCCTATTGACCAATAGAAAATTGCTTGTTTTTTTTTTACAAATAGGGTTTACGGAGACTATCTCTACTATAGAGGAAGGGCGGAAACGATTCTCGGTGAGCCGAGTGAGATTATGGCCAGGTCTCCTATCTCTTCTGAATCAACATACAATATAATGCTTTGTGACCCCTCTCGACAAATGCGAGGCGTATTTGAGCATTATATAGCATAGATAGTAGTAGTAAAATAACCTGGACCTGAAGAGAAAGCCAAGCTGGCACGCAGCATTTTTAGCACAAGATGTGTATTGGTAATTTAGGTCAGACCCCAGAGTGAAACCCAACATTAATTTATTATTACTAAATTCCCGAATGAACATAGGAATAAAATGTTTTTAATGGTGCTTTGCTTCCAAGGGCAAAAACATTTATTTAATCAGTTACCATATCTAATAAATATTATAGTGCATATATAATATTTAGATTTTGAAGATGTATTAAACGTTGGAGAAAACATAATTTTTAATTTTTTTTACTTTATCCATAGCGAAGCATGGCTAAAAAATTGGAATCGGTCTCAACCCAAACGCGACATCAAAGAGTCCTAAGGTCAAGACTACGAAACCCATAGTCTCAACAAAAATCTCAAGTTGTAGTATTCAAGCAGATTGAATTTTAGGACCACCACCTCAATTTATTATAATTTAATGTATCATTGTCTATTTTCAAAATGAATAAAATTCAGATGTCTCATTAGAGTTTAGACTGTCAAATATTTTTTTTTTAAAATACCACTATATTTAATAAGGGGCCATACATAAGTAGCAGAATTATTGATTTTTAAAGAGTAAATCAAAGAGAGTCTCCTTACGATGTAAATAAACATACACCTATATTCAAATGAATATATCATTTTTATTTGTTAGAAACTAGTTTCGAAAGGTTAGCCTCTATGATTTTTTGAAATGTTTTGGTGAAATTTTTTTGTTTTTATGTATTTATTAATTTTTTTATTTAAAAATATATACATAACCGGAATTTATTCACTAAATTTTAACTATATGTATATAATGGGGTTTTGCTACCCCCCCCCCTCCCTCCCCAGAAAATTCCTGCGGAACTCATGTTCATGAGGAACAGAGTAATTCGTCTTTCTGTGCCTTCAAGAACATAGAGGCGCCTGCATCAAAAATAAGTTTAAAGGGTAATTTTCAGAATAATTATTTTTAAGTAAGTAAAATACCTTGTTATTGTATATATTTTACTTAAATATAATTTAAGATTTATTTAATTTCAAAAAATTTTGTATTTCCCACTCAAAATTTGTTTTTTTCAAACTTTGAGTCAAGTCGACATGTTTTCTCATCATAAGATTTTGCTGAAATTTGTGGTTTGGCTTTTAATACCAGAAGGAAAAAAGTTAAAGAGCATGCGTTTCGATCAGGAGAAAAAAATGTTTATGGTCAAAATACGGACAACTTACTAATATATATATATAGGTGTATGTTCATTTGCATCAAGCAGAGGATATCCCTTGTTTTACTCTTAAAAAGTATAATCATAATCTGGGCGAATATCTACAATGAATTCCTAAAATAGTTTTTCGTAATATTACCATATCTCAAACCCAAGCACATTATTGACAAACATTTTTTTATTATTTATTATACTTGATCAATCTTTTCCTTTATTTTGTCAACTATTTAATTTATATAAAGGATATAAATAGGAAATGGTGTGATATTAATTGGGTCAGTTGAGTAAAAACTAATTGCAAAATAAAAGGGTTAATAAGCACCTAGTTTTTATTTTATAATATCAGAAAGCAAGCGGTTACTAGTTACGAGTTAGGATTATTTTAAAACAATTAAAAAAAAAAAATATGAATGCACAACAAAGTGTTATATTTCAAAAACTATTTGAGGAGCAAAAAAATTAATAAATTATTTGCATTTATATATGAGCTGTTAAAAACTCTTTTAAAAAATAATATATCATTAAAAAAAGTGTATGAAAAATAATCTATTTCTTATTAATTTGTTGAAATATGAGACTTCTGAAGGCATTTTAAGTGAAGATATAATTAGGTAGAAACAATCTAAATCATCGATTTGTGGATTTGATGTTTACTTCGAGTGTCATTCTATTATTAACTTTTTTTCAAATTCCACAATGGGTGATCCAACCCAAAATAATCTTCAAGATCATTTCTTTAAGCACGATTGAAGCTTCAACAAGGAAATTTATTTATATAGTTAAATTTATTATTTACATATGCCAAGATCCTTGGTAGGTTGAAACTATGTTTTTAAGAGGAAATCAATGAAGGTGTCCTCTATTTGATGTAAATAAAAATAGACTTAATATATAAATAAATATATATATAGGTACCTAGTAATACTTATAGATATATAAAGCAGACACCTATCTCTCAATATAATAATCACATAATATATAGTAAGCATAAATTTTAATATATATTAAGGTGGCCTTATTTGTACCAGAAGTATTTTTTTTTAATTTAGATAGTGGTAAGGGTCAAATTTTGTTCCATTCTACTAAAAAACAATCATGACAAAAAATTCGATGAAATGGGCTTCATTAACCAGTGCCCCATTAAGAAAAGTTGAAAAAAAAATACATTTTTTCAATATATTTTATTAATAATTTTGTAAAAACTATAATAAAAATAAATTAAAGCTCATGTAATTTATTTATTTAGCATCTTAGAAAATCATAAGATGGTGTCATCTATTAAATCCGATGGAATATTTTTAATTATATTATTTGGGAGGCTGGAATAATTAATTGTTTAATTAATGAATCAAGGCCACGCTGCGAAAAATGAACGAGGAGAGGATTAAAAAGAAATTCCATAATTCATATAGACAAGGGGTATTAGTTTGGGTTCGGGGATCAGTAGCTTGAATGGATATAGGAGTTAAACCTCTTATGACAAAGCATTGCAGTACATATGCAAAGATCCCGGTTCGAGCCCCGGCTGATCCTTTGTCTGTAATAAAAATAATCTTTCTTCTTTCCCTAAATTTGAATTTGTTAATAATTGTCTTTACACGGCCTAGTTGTATCGCGCCCCGGGTGAAGAGAAAATTATTTTCGACCTTGGGGTCTGCGATCGATTGGGAGGCGCTGGAATAATTTCATTGTTTATTCTTTAATTATAGTCAGAAGGGTTGTTTTTCAACTCTTTGAAATCGAACCTTTCGACATATTATTAAAAATATTCCATTCCATCAGATTTAATAGATGACACCATCTTATGATTTTCTAAGAAAATTTGAATCTATTACCATCAGCAAATTGAAATCTTTCATATTCATTTATTTAACAAGTAACAAATTTTATAATGTGCAATTTGACATAAATTAATCATGCAAATCCAAATAAAACGATATACAGAACAGCACGAAAAAACTGAAAACAAACTTGATATATTATAGGTAGTTATAGTTTATTTAATTTATCCCGAATGTGCCCCTGCATACTTTTTTTAAGATAATCTTAACCTTTATGAACAAGAAAGAAAACTAGAAATTATATGCTATTAAATATAATTAAAAAATTAACAAGGAATTCGGTACCAAATGTAATTAGAAAGAGCTAAAATAATCATTATAGTGGGTGCCTGCATACCTGTAAAACGATTTGCTTTATTACTCTTCTGATAAATTTAAATTATTTCAACAAATTTTTCATTTTTGTCAAGCTTAGTACTCTTAAAAAATTTAAGTTTCTGTCCTCTCTTCTTTAACTTTTCTTGATCTATCCAAAGCATCGAATCTAGTTGGAGAACTTCTTGGGCAATTTGAAATCTGTCAAATATAATTTATCTTTATCATTTGTGATAATTTCTAAGCAGAATATTTAATAAGAAAGTATTTCAAATCAGTTTTTTTTTTAATTTCTTCAACTTTGTTTTTCTTGCCTCAGTAATAACTTTTGGTGCCATATTTTTTCTCTTTCGTCATTTATTCTTTTATCGAAAATAGAAAAATCTGCACATTCTTCACTCACACGTACCATAATAGTTAATAACTCTATTAATAGCCATTTCTGAAACGAATTTATTGGCAATCTAGTATCTTACTATATTTTTACCGTTAAAATGACCATCGATCGCATTCGGACTAGAAAACTACGGCATAGTATTTTTTATGAACAAGTCCGTCCTAGAGGTTATTTTTCCCTGACTTTATTTTTTAAATTATTGTATAAATTAATAAATTTTCAATCAATATATTGCTTTGGCCATCCATCGAGCAAATGATATGATCGACTCCAGGCTGGTGGAAATGGCATAATACTAGGAATATTTCTATCTATTAATTTGAAAAAATTTCTGTCGTCAAATTTCTTAATTTTATTTAACATATAGTAAAATCTCATTTTTGTATCATCTTTAACGTGCATCTGACATCCATGTTAAAAATTGAATTTGAACAAATATTCTTCGACGAATTTTTAATTCTTTCAATAGCGCTATATCTGGTTCTAGTGTAGATGTATATTTTATTTCGTTAAACACACCCTGCGTATTTTAAATAAATATGATGTCGACAAGCCTAAAAATAAAACGTTCGATCTAATTATTGCTTCAATAGGTGACATAACCTTTTCAACCCACTTGTAATGTTGGCTGTGGAATCGAAAACAATTGCACATATTTAATAATGACCATTCCTGGGGCACGGTTATCGTTTACTACTTTACAGAAATTAATTATTATTGTAAAGGAACAAATTGTTTGGGTACCATATACTATATGAAATTTTGTAAAGTTCGAAAATAAGGACCACCCTAAATATATATACATATATTTGAGTTTCTATTCGCCTTTTCTTGAATATTTAACAGTAATGTTGAAACATTACTCTTTTTTTCGAGACCTCTGAAACAGGCGTTTCCTAGCAAAATTTATCAATTTCTTGATTTATAAACAATTAATTCGAATTTTATTTTTAACAATAAATTACTTAAAGAGTTTTGAATATTAGTATTTAAGTATGTGTATATGTTTTAGTAAGTCTAATAAAAAATATTTAAAATGTTAAATTGAATGATATTGTAGTTTTCTTTTTACCTTGACCAATACCAAGAGCTCCATACACTCCTAAATACATATCTCTTGTAGCGGTGTCCGTTGAATTACCAATATTACTAGACCATATAGAAAGCCAAACATTGGACCAATGGAGAATCCTTGGAACATGACATTAAAGGCGTAGAGACAAGTCATGACGAGACCAATAGATTTGATATAATGAGAATAAACATTCCACTTGACCTATAAAAAATTATTGTATATAAACTTCTAGAAACTAACAAAAGTGATGGTAATTTAAATTTAATTAATGTTTACAGAGATATAGAGGGGAAAATGCAAATTCGAATAATTTCAGGCCTTTACTCTCCACCAACTTCGCCTTTCAGCTTCAATCAATTTCTCACCAGCGGTTTTTTTGGCTTTGGGTTGATCTACACTTTTGCCTTCCGTGAAGTACTATTATCACCACTTTCAAAATGAAGTCTGCCTGTGTGTCAAAATAAAAATAATTAATTCATATATATATATATAAATATATATGTGGCCTTCAATGGTAAAAAGGTCCCCCACCCCTGTCATAGATTGTGAGGTATCCTTGTAAAGATATCTTGATAGAGAAAATTTATTTCGATTTGTAATGACAGTAGATATTAAATTGAAAGGAAAAATTGTATATATAAATATATATATATATGAAAATTTTTGCATTCATTTTAAATCTAACGTTCATCTGAAAGAATTCTCGATACGACTGTTCTAAAACACAAACTCAAACAATTACACTAATTTAACTAAGAATATTCATAATATATATATATAATTTCCCTTTCAATTTAATATCTACTGTCATTTTAAATCGAAATAAAGCCGAGGGCTTATTAGTGTAATTGCTTGAGTTTGGTGTTTTAAGACAGCCAATTTAAACTACAATCGGGAACAAGCTTCAGATGAATAAAACGTTAGGGTTAAAAATGAATGCAAGAATATTCATAATATATATATAATTTCCCTCTTCAGTTTAATATCTACTGTCATTTTAAACCGAAATAAAGTCGAGGGTAATTTATTAGTAATTGTTTTGAGTTTGTTTTAAGACAGCCAATTTAAACTACAATCGGGAACAAGCTTCAGATGAATAAAACGTTAGGGTTAAAAATGAATGAAAGAATATTCATAATATATAGTTAATCGGATCTAGTGGAAGGGAGGCACGTTTTATCGCTCCTCAAGTGATTGATGTTTTGATGGGTTTTTTCCGTCTTTTTTTGTGATTTTTGTGCTGTCCTGTGAGTTGAGGAGCCGTTTTTCTGTGGATGTGTCTATTATTCTGTTAGCCAGTGTCTCTGGGCTCGTTTTGTGCTTTTTTCTTTTTGAATTCTTGTTCATTGATTTCTACTTGTCAAGATAAGCTCTCTAATGAGGAATATTTATATAATTCTGTGAATTTATTTATTTATATATATGAGTGAATTGAAGAATAGAACCTAGACAGACAAGATGAAAAGCGCCTGGCGTGTGAAAGGGTGGTGAAGGAAGGTGAATCTGTGAAATGTTCAACTGTTGATTAAAAGAATGTTTCACCATTTTGAATGCGTTGGGATGACGAGGAGCGGCTTTTAAACTGAGTGCAAAATCCAAGTCTGCATGGAGGTGTCCGGATGCCTGTACACGTATTTTGATGGCCAACTCCAATACACCCGTTCGTTTGATTCACCAGCAGCAGAGCGTTTCTGGGGGACGGTCCGTTCCTCGTCGGCTTTGTTGGATAAAAATGTAAAGGACTATCTGACAACAAATTTGCGAGCATGTTGGAGTGTTGCAGAAATGACTTCAGGAACTCTTGTTGCCTCTAAGGAATGAGTTGAGGCAGTAGTCTGATAGAATTAACGCGTGGGAGGACAAGCTCATCGCCCTGAGGAGAAATTTCTGCACAGGATGAAATTTCATTGGTGTTACAAAGCGAGAATAGCGAACTTAAGGACCGAATGCATGATATGGTGAATAAATTGAATGACATCGACCAGGCCTCCAGGAGTTGTAATATAGAGCTTCAAAATATTCCTTTTAATAAAACGAAAACCTTTATTAAGATCGTGCAGAATGTCGGTAGCTCGCGTGGATATACCATCAAATTGCATCCGCGCCGTTCACCGTGTGGTTGCTCGCCAAGTCGCAGTCGGATCGACCCAAGAGAGCAGAAAGCTGACTACACGCCGCCTGCGCGACGAGTTGCTGCACGCTGCGAGGGTGCGCCGGACTCTATCCACTGACCAAATAGGATTCAAACTACACCGCCTCGCAGATTCTATGTGAACGAGCATCTCAATTTGGCGAACAAGATATTGTATAGTAAGGCAAGAAAAACCGTGGCGGATAAATCATATAAGTATGTGTATTAAGAACTCGTCTATTTTCGTTCGAAAGACAGATACATCTAAATTATTCGAATTAGAGACAGTGATTTGCTTAAAATATTCCCAATTTTTGAGTTGTGTTTTTTGACGTTGAGTGCTGTTTTTTCTTGTTTGTGTGATGAACGTTGCCTTCAATGGATATCGTCGTGTGTGTTCATTGTATTTTGGAGTTGCCTTGTGATATGGCTCATCCCTTGTGCTTATGCTAATTCGTTTTTTGCTGTGTTATGGGCCTGTTGAACATTGCATCTGTGTGGATGTGGATTGCGGTGTTGAGTATTGTACTGAATGTGATTTGTGATGTGCTTCGGCTTTCATTGGGGTGCCCCTTGCATTTTGTTGGCTTTGGGAGGTGAATATTATGATAGCTGCGCGTTATGCTGAAATGATTGTTTCTGTAACTTACTTTATGGTTGACACGGTGAAATTCTTAACATTACGATTGCAATGTCGAAGTATAAGAAATAGGCTTGACCTGTTTATCTGCTAAATTCAAATTATGACGTGATTGTGTTGACGGAGACTTGCTCAGGGCTGGCATATGATAGTGAGATAGCTGATGACAGATATTATACGAGAAGAGATCGATGTCTGTCTACATCTACCAAAAAGGACGGCGGTGGGGTTTTAATTGCGATTAAGAAGAATATTGCTCTACAGGAAATGCGATTGGGAGAGCCCGTGTGAGGGAGATCATATTGTTACTACCTTCGCAGGACATGGTGTCATACTAGTTGCAGTTACATTCCCTCCGGTCCAGCTACTTATGATGTTCATTTTAATAGTTATATGACATCGCTCCGGATTATGTGAATCACAATTTCATTCTGATGGGTGACTACAATCAGCCCGGCATCGTTGGTGGCCTGATGGTGATCAAAACTTGGATTGTGGCTCTATTAACGCGCCATACTTTATGACAAACATACGTCGTTTTTAAATCTTAAGCACAACCTGAACGGGGCGAATGTTAATGATCGTCTGCTGGATTTGGTGTTTACTGATCTGAACTGGGTGATGTCGCACTGTGCACCTCATCACTCATCAACACGATCTCAACATCCACCACTTAGCCAGAGTTTCAAGTCTGCAGAACGATCGGTAAGAGGCGTAATTAAATATAACTTTAGGGAAAGGACTATTCGCCAGATAAATGCAGAACTTTCGAGTATTGACTGGTGTCAGAGCGATAGTCTTTGGCGCACGGGCAGGCGGTGTGACTTTATATACAAACTTGTACCGTATATTGGACACCTATGTGCCTCCACTAAAGCTAGTTACGTGATATCCCCAGTTGGTTTTCAGACTTCTAAAGATGCATTGAATAAGAAATATAAATTTTGAAAACGCTGGAAAATATATTGGGCAGTAGATCTTGACTATGACAGATTTTCGCGAATGTGCTATAAAGAAATTGATAATCAGTTATGATGAATATATTTTGGTCGAACAATCGACTACCCACAACATCAAATCTTTCTTAAAGTTCACTCAGTTTAAAACAGCAAAACGGATATCCCTTCCAGAAACTGCGTGTTGATTCATTCTATTATCCTGCTGAAATTTGTAAAATGTTTCTAACTATTTTGTGTCGGTTTTTGAGCCCACGTCGGATCGAGCATATGGTGTTGATGATAACTTGATGGATTGCGTGGATCCTGCTGGTGTGTGTGTTTCAAGTATGGTCTTGTCCTGTAGTGACGTTAGGAGAGCATTGAGGTCAGTTGACGTTAACAAGGGAGCGGGTCCTGATAGAATTACTCCCTCTTTTCTCTAAGAAAACGTTCCGACGTGTTGTGTATGCCTCTCACTATTATTTATAATAAAAGTCTGTCTGAAGGCTTTTTCTCACTTGTCTGGAAAACGGCCAATATTACTCCGGCTTTACAAATCTGGTGCTAGAAATGATGTCGAGAATTATAGACCCATTTCCATTTTGTCTTGCATCGTGAAAATTTTTGAGGAGGTTAATCTATGATAAATTGTATCCACTTTTTAAAAATACTAGTATTCCTCTCAGTCAACATGGTTTCGTGGAGTCGAGATCTACTGTTTCTAATTTGTTGGTGTACCTAACTTTATCTTTCAGACTTTTAGATCATGGCGCCTCGGTTGATAGTATTTATACTGACTTCCGAAAAAGCCTTCGACAAGGTGGACCACCTGATTCTGAGGAAATTATTCTTCAATGGCGTTAGGGTGATCTTTTACGGTGGTTTGCCTCTTATTTGAGATGTAGACACCAATCAGTTGTACTTAACGGCTATTCCTCCTCATCTTGTGTTATTACTTCCGGTATAACTAGGCTCTATTTAGGGCCTTTCCTGTTCATCCTATACATATATGACATACATAAATGTTTTCTTAATAGCAATATACTATTGTACGCGGACGATTTTGAAAATATATAAAAATCAATACTCGTAATGACTGCTTATTACTGCAGGATGACATTAACCGTTTTACATTATATTGTTCTCTGAATAGATTATCACTTGCCACTGATAAATGCAGGGTTATGACATTTTTCAAGAAAAAGATTTCACAAGTCACAAGCCACATCCTCTTTCTGCCAGGTCCTTAACAGAGTGACTAGTATCCGGGACCTCGGGTGATGTTTGACTAAATTGTTGTTTTGATCCAACATATCCGGATGATTACTGATAGGGCCTATCAAATGCTGGGTTTTATATGTCGAACTTCTGGGAAATAGATTGCAATCTACATATTTGACACTCTATCGGCTCTGGTCAGGTCTCGGAATACGGTTCTGCTGTTTGGAATCCATATTATGAGGTGCGTTGTGCGAAATATGGAGTCTGTGCAGAGAAAATTTTTCCAAAATGGTGTTCCACCGACTGAAACTAAGTCAATGCTCATATGAAATGCGACTGTCGCATCTTAAACTTCCAACATTGAAGTTAGAAGGTTGCTTCTGGTGCGATGACACTAAGAAATATTTGTCTGTCTGAGGTGGATTGCCCTGATCTTCTGGCACAGATAGATTTCCGGGTCCCGCGTCCGGCGTCCAGGTTGTCTTCATCGTGACATTTGCCCAATCTAAGTGTCATACAAACGCGGGTCGGAGAGTCTGCTGGTCAGATTGTGCAGCGACTTTAATCATAATTTTTGTGGCTGTGATTTTTATAATACAAGCGTGCGGGCTTTCAAGAACGAAATTAGATTGATTTTTACATGATTCACATTTGAGTGTTTTGATTTGCTTCGGCTGATCATTGTTACGTAAAGTTTACTCTCCTGGTCTGTTGTGGCGGATGTACCGCCTGATCTGGTTTGATTCATTCAGCTTTGACATTTTGAATTACTTTGATTTTACTAGTATATTTGTTTAATTTATTTTGAATGTTAGACTGCGTTGATTTTATTTGTTTGTTTACTTTATTTTTATTTTGGCATTCATGACTTTTTCATTTGGGTGGGTTATTTTATTCAGTTTTTTTTTTTATTTTAAATTTCAATCTGATACTCGGGATAATTTGTTGTTTTGGGTTTGTTTTATTTTTAATTTTTAATTATTTGCTTATGACTGTTCAATTTTAAACTTAACTGACTTAATTTATTTAATTTATTTGATTTTTAGCTTTTTGACTCATATGATTTAATTTATTTACTTTTTGATTTTAATTTTGGTGACTCAGGAGTAGACTTTTTGATTTATTTGACTTTTTGGTTGTCTGAGTCATTTTGGGTTGGGTGAGAGTGGGCTTCACTGGGGGTTTGTTTTACAGCCTTTTGGTTTGTTTGAGAGAGGCTCTGTTCTAAGCTAAGTTATTATTGTTGTTTCGTCTTTTGTAAGTTTGATTTAAATGTAATTGTCCATTTCCATGTGATTCCTTCTATTAAGCTTGAAAATGGATAAGAATCACTCAACATGCTAAAATTTGTGGCTGGGCTCTGCTCCTAGATTCCAACTTTGTTTTATGCTGTATCTCTCAGTGAGAAAATGTGTAATAAGTCATAGTTTTTTTGTTTTTTCTGATCTATATTATGTTTGTTTTGTATTAATTTTTTTTTGTGAACTATGACTGTTGTTTTCTCCAAATAAATAAATAAATAAATATATATACTTCCCTTTCAATTTAATATCTTACTGTCATTTTATATCGAAATAAATTTTAAAAATCGAAGCTAATTCTATATCAAGAAATCTTTACAAGGATACTTCACAATCTATGACAGAGGTAGACCTTTTTACCATGGAAGGCCACATTAAATTAGGCAGTGTAATAAAAGAGGCCGTAATAACTTTTTTATTTGACTAATCCAAGTAGTTCTTATGGATTCTTTATTTATTATATTAATTTTCAGATTGTTGTCATCTAAATAATTAAACATTAATTAATATTAAAGCTAGCTGTTAGAGGCCGCACCTCTGATCTATGAATAAAAATTTATATTTGACCACACACATAAAATTCAACTATGCTTAAAATAATGATTCGATTACAATTTTTAAATGATTTTTCATTTCAGGAAAATGAATATATATAACTTGTAAATTTCATATATTAGTTTACGAGTTACAACGAAAAAGAGAGACATTGTATTGTACGGTTGTTGTACGAAAACCTAAAAGTTATGTTTTTCTCCAACGTGGGAATAATCTTTTAAAACTCAATATTTTGTTGAAAAAAGCAAAAACATTTTAAAATATTTTTTTTTTGTTTGTTTATATTAACATAGAACATGCAGAAGTGGGAGAAAAGAGTTCAAGCAGATCTAGGTTGGAGTCGAAGGATGCGAGCCTTCAACAGCTCCAGATTACTGGTCCCAGAAAGACGGTGGCAAGAAGCGAATTCCACTCTCTCTCTCTAGATGAGGTCATAGGAATGAGGGATTTAGCCAAATCGTTGGTTCCATTTTTTTCCAATTTGACAGTGAAGGCCTATTGACCAATAGAAAATTGCTTGTTTTTTTTTTACAAATAGGGTTTACGGAGACTATCTCTACTATAGAGGAAGGGCGGAAACGATTCTCGGTGAGCCGAGTGAGATTAGCGGCCAGGCCCTCCTTCTGAATCAACATACAATATAATGCTTTGTGACCCCTCTCGACAAATGCGAGGCGTATTTGAGCATTATATAGCATAGATAGTAGTAGTAAATAATCCTGGACCTGAAGAGAAAGCCGTTGGCACGTAGCATTTTTAGCACAAGATGTGTATTGGTATCAGACCCCAGAGTGAAAACCCAACATTAATTTGGTTGGTTACTAAATTCTCGAATGAAACATAGGGAATAAAATGTTTTTAATGGTGCTTTGCTTCCAAGGGCAAAAACATTTATTTAATCATTACCATATCTAATAAATATTATAGTGCATATATAATATTTAGATTTTTGAAGATGTATTAAACGTTGGAGAAAACATAATTTTTACTTTATCCATAGCGACATGGCTAAAAAATTGGAATCTCAACCCAAACGCGACATCAGAGTCCTAAGGTCAAGACTAGTGAAAACCCAGTCTCAACAAAATCTCAAGTTGTAGTATTCAAGCAGATTGAATTTTAGGACTCACCTCAATTTATTATAATTTAATGTATCATTGTCTATTTTCAAAATGAATAAAATTCGATGTCTCATTAGAGTTTAGACTGTCAAATATTTTTTTAAAATACCACTATATTTAATAAGGGGCCATACATAAAATACGTTCGCAAACAGGGGGTACCTATTGAGTGAAAGGGAGAAACGTCCAAGAATTTAAGGTAGTTGTTTCACCATATGGATTTTCTTAGGATTTTTTTTGAAATTTAGATAGATTATTATTTAAATACTTCTGCGTCGATTGGTGGCTAAAGGAAATTTATGAAGAATATAGTTCCGGAGATATTAAATTCCAAAGATAAAGTTTTTCAGACTCTTATACATTGCACTATACGGGATATCAGAAAGTTTACATACATATTTAATTATAATTAAGAAACTCTTCTTACCATTGTTATAAAAAACTAACCAACATTAAACAATAACTAATACATTTTTAAGAAAATTTTAATTCAGAGTTTCAACACAGTTTCTGAGATAATAATGAATAAATAATGAAAAATTTACAATAAAAACAAGCTGGCAACAACGCATTTATTTAACCTAAAAAGTGGGTTAACTTTAGTTCATTTTTTTGACGTTTTTTTCGCTTCAGCCATTGTCGCAACAGCTTTCAATCGCTTATTAAGAACTTTTTGTTTTATAAATCTCCCTTTATAATGTACTTTAACTGAAATTTCTATGATAAAATATATACAAGCTCGGACAGTGTTGCCAGATTTGTCAAACGAGCACGGAATTGGCTAGTAGTGGTACATAAACAGCAAAAAGTTTTGGGCTTATGAATTATGAATCCTTATTGTTTATTCTATATACTCTAGCATTAACTTTTTGCTAGTATTGTCGCGAAACAACTACCTTAATAAAACATTAATTTCTTCTGATTGTATTTAAAGAATAATATCATTTAACTATCTTTTAATTGATATATTTATTTACCGCTTTAGAGAATTTTGTCTGGAGAGGGGTTCTAAAGATTCACTTTCCGAATTTCGGCTACGGACTCGCATAATCGTTTTCTTTAATTCTTCGCTACCCAATGTATTTTCTAATTGTTGTTTAATTTCATCCAGATCTGAAAAATATATAATTAAATTGTTAAAAAATTAATATTTTAAAGAAATTAAAACTATTAATATCGAATATTTGAACACTTTTTCGGAAAGATACCTTGCTCGGTATTGCCATCATCTCCTACATCGTTTTGAAGATATTGAATAAGAAATTCTGCAAATGCTCCTTTTTTTTCTAATAGCTCTTTGTAAGTACCAAACTCAGAAATTTCACCATCTTTAAGTACAATAATATGATCAACCGAACTGAGGTAAGTAATACTATGGGTCACCAAAATACGCGTCTAAAACAATGATATCGACATTGATTTATAAAATTTATTAATATTTTAAAATAGCACTAAAACCTTTGATTGATTTCTTGTACCTTTTTCTTTAATATTCCTGTAGGCCCGATAACATTTTCGAATATATGCTTTCCAACATGAGAGTCGACAGCACTTAGAGGATCATCAAGATAATATATATCAGCGTCATTATACACCGCTCGTGCCAAAGAAACGCGTTGTTTTTGGCCGCCAGACAAATTGATTCCTTTTTCACCAATTTCCGTTTGGTCGCCCGCAGGTAACATTTCGATATCAGGTTTTAATGCACAAGCCTCAACTATACGAGGATACGTCTAGAAAATTTGAAATACCCATATTGAAATGGTAAATTAAAAAGGAAATATTTTTTATACTAACCGAAGATTCGAAGGATTTTCCAAAAAGTATATTGTCTTTAAGAGTTGCATTTTGGATCCAGGCTTGTTGCGAGACATAAGCAATCGATCCTTTGACATTCACCTTTCCAGTGATTTTTTCCATTTCCCCAAGAAGGGCTGAAATGAGAGAACTTTTGCCAGTTCCAACAGCTCCAACGACAGCAACTAAAGATCCATGGCGACAATGAAGATTAATGTTTTTTAGTGTCGGTTCTTCACCAGGTGTCCAAGAAAAAGTTCCATTTTCAATAACAATTGGGTCTTTTTCATCTGTTTTATGGGTTACAAAATTAGGATCCAATTCATCAGCGTTCAAAAATTTATTTATTCGTTTTACTGAAACAGACACCTAAAAATATAGATATATTTACAATTATAAAAGTAAACGCAAAAAAATAAATTTTAATTATATGGACCGTTTATTTTGAAAGTGGGATAAGTCCAATTTTGAAAAAAATGGGTTAATGTCAGTTTTAGTTAGACATCTATGTCTTCTTTTCATATTTAAAATATATCCTAGTCAATGGAGTACAATATACTCATGAATTTGTCAAAATTAAAATTACGAAATATATATAAATGTATGTCTTTATAAAAATATAAATACAAAATCTCGAAATAACAAAAAATGGACTTAGACCATTTTCAAAATAAACGGTCCAATAATATGAAGTCAAACATTAATTTTTATTAATATTCATTATATAATATTTTTTGTATTTATAAATTAATTCTTGATTGATTTATTTGAGGAATAAATAAATACCTTGTTTTATAAAAAAAAGTGGATTTTTAATAAACGCTTTAAGGGAATCTATTTCGATTGGGTTGTTTTATATATTATATATATGAGCGATTATTTATGGCCCAGGTAAGAAAAATGTCTGGTGTGGAAATTTTTGGAGGATTTGCTGCAACTAAACAAAACCTTGAACCAACACAATTAAATTAGAAAATAGGTAGAATTTTTTTTTGGTATAATAAGCCAAATCAGTTGAGTTCGAATAGTTTAATTTCAGTTCATTAATTAATAAAGTAAAGGGTGTGTAGTTTCACAGTGAAGGAAATAAAACTCAAAGAGGTTTATACAAACTCAATATATTTCGGATTATTAGTCCATCATCAGGAGTTTACAGGTTAAAAGGTTTTTTAGGTTAAAACCAGTTTTTAACCTGTAAACTCCTGATGATGGATAATAATCCGAAATATATTGAGTTTGTATAAACCTCTTTGAGTTTTATTTCATTCACTGTGAAACTACACACACTTTACTTTATTAATTAATATCATGGTTCACCTAAAACCTACACCACTTTCTCTAAGTAAAATAATTTCAGTTCGGCTAAGTTCGGTTTGGATAATATCATTTCGGGTCTGTTCAATTTGTTTAGGATACTTTCAGTTCGAGACGGGTTTACGCTTGGCCAGAGGTTTCGCGGCCAGAATATGAAGATATCCAAACCAAACCGAAATAAAGCTATTCAAACCAAAATGAAAATATTTTAGTTTTAAAAGAATTCAAATTAATTTTAATTGTGCCCGGAAGACTTTACGCTAGAGTAAATGGAAAACGAGCTGAATTAAAGACGAGAAAACAATTAATTTTTAGTTTAAGGTAGTTCTTTCACAAATGCAAAAATTCAAGAAATCTTCGAAACTTGGAATATAAGTTATTAAAAGCATAATAAACACACTGTTAAAATTTGAAGACGATTTACCACACCAAACATAAAATAATTGCATTTAAAATGAATTTTTTTTACATATGGTAGATTGGGACATATTGTGGGAAAATGATCATTATATTTTTTTGTTTCATTGAAGGACTTTTACCATCTTGATGAAAAACTAATATTTGTTAGAATAATATATTCGGAGTAACTTAAAAAAAAATTGAAATTATTTATTTCATAGTTTTGATAAAAAATAAAAACATATTGCGGCGATTATTTTTAGTGGAGTTGATATAATATCAATGGCTTGGAAACGATCCATTCATAAACAGGATATAGTAGTGTGAGAAGTACAGTCACGTTATAAAACATAACCTAAAATTTTAGCACCGTTCATATGTATAGTGTGGTTACGAGGCTAAAACTTTTCGTGTGGATTGCCCCGAAAGAACCTCCTTAATTCAGATTCCCATTTAATTTAATTATAATGTGAATAAAAAAAAATAAAAGTTTTAATATATATTTTAAGAGTGTGGAACTGAATGCATTTCCCTTCTCCGTTTTTCTCCCCTTTTTCAGGCAACCCCTCCCTTTCCCTCTGCTTTCCACCACGGGCATAGTAATGAGAGCTAAACATTTACCAATAATTTTAATTATCTTTATTTTATATTAAAATATATATCTTTTTTATAATTATAGAATATTAATAAAGTGAAATTATTAACATATATAAAAATTAAATTAATACTAACCTGAACCATGTTGGAAATCAACATAGGTAACATCGATAAAGGAAAACGGAGTATATTGAACAGAGAGAGAGAAACAAATGCTGTTTTTGAGTCCAGAACGTTGTTTTCATCAGAAAGAACAAATGTTGCAAATGATACTAATGACACAAGGAATGGAGCACAAGACCAAATGAACGTTGTAGATGAATACAGATATGCAGCCTGGCGAAGAACACCCAATTCTTTATTCCGAATTTTCAACACGAGATTTTCAAATGAAGGTTCCCATGCAAAAAGCTTTAGCACCTAAAAAAAAAAATATAATCTAGAATATAAACAAATTTATTTATTTAGTTAATCAAATTGCACAGGTTCAGAAATGTCTTCCTTTAAATGTAATTAATATATCGTCGGCTTAGAGCAGTGGTTCCCAACCTTTTGTGGCCCATCTCCCCTTTCTGGAGGTTGACTAACACCTATCGCCCCCTTTTCAGTTTCATTGTATGCCTAATTTTAATTTGAAGTAAAGTGTAAATAATAAAGCAGTTTTATTACCGAATATAAAAACAACCAAAGCAGTTTATCTGGTTATTCTTAAATAAAAAAGACAAAAAATTAAATTGTACATTTTTTTAAAGATTTTTTTAAGAACAAAGAAGTGAAATAATTAACTAAGATCATTGACGTACATTTAAAAAACAGGAGTACATGTTTTCATTTTTAAATTGGAATCTGGAAAAATTAAGAAAGACCCCTCTGCTTGAAAATGATTTTCGTCTCACAGTCATACTTCAGATCTAGAAACTCCGTCTGCAAAGAGTTATCAAGCTTATCCACAGCTTCAAACGAGAATGGATCTAGAATCCAATCCGGAATTTGTAAATTGGTCAAATCTTCAAATCTTGATTCCATGTCAGTTTTTAATTTTTCCCCCTTTGAATACTCATCGCCCCCCACTTATTTATTGCCCCCCTGATAACCCAAATCGCCCACTTGGGGGCGATCGCCCCCAGGTTGGGAATCACTGGCATAGAGTGAAAAACTACTAACTCCATTTTTCTATCATATATGACATATTAATACCGTTGGAAAGAAAAGACAAGTACAAGTAAAACTGCTACTTAAAATTACGATCGTAAGTTGTAAAAAAAAAATGTGAAAAATATGTTTTTCCATAACAACAATATTAAATTTTGTTTGTTTTTTCTCTCTCCTCTAAAATTTCCTTGTTCTGAGTTAGGAGGTTTGCCCTCTAAGGCGACGATATTAATATCATTAAAATAGTGTTTCGCCGATTTCGAAGAAGGAGGTTGTTTTCTTTGATATGTGTATGCAGTGGGGCGCTTCCCACTTGTGATTCTTGATGCCGCCATTACAACCCGATTGGCTTTAATTTTAAGATTATATTCCAAACAAATAATTATTTTAAGAAAAGAATCCTGGAGATGATTAGCATAACAAATCTTACAGCGTGCCGTAAATGAGAGGTCGGTTGTAATGGACTTGAATATGTGCTATGATGGTATTATTAATTAATTAATTTAAGGTTCATATTAAATAATTAAAAAAAAATTGTAAATAATAAATAAGTTAAAATGTGAATAATTTTTTATTTTATTCAATTGGATGTTGATGAAAGCAGTCCACGGTGGTTGTAAAAAATAAGACTATAGAGGTTTTATTATTTTACATTTATTTGTTAAACCGACGTTTCGGAGATTTATTCTCTCCTTCTTCAGGGTAACAAAAAGTCAATGAAAGTAGTTCAAATCATAATTACTTTCTGTCTCCTTTGACAATGACATTGAATTGCTTTTTACTTTATTTCTATTCGAGATGAAAATTTTTTATAATGTTTTTTTGGCATTGTCAAAGGAGACAGAAAGTAATTATGATTTGAACTACTTTCATTGACTTTTTGTTACCCTGAAGAAGGAGAGAATAAATCTCCGAAACGTCGGTTTAACAAATAAATGTAAAATAATAAAACCTCTATTGTCTTATTTTTTACAACCACCGTGGACTGCTTTCATCAACATCCAATTGCATATTTATACCAGTCCGTCTCCTAAAGAAAAACTCTATCAATTTTATTTTATTCTTTTCAACAATTTTTTAAAAATTAAAGGAGACAATAAAAGAGTGTGTCTTCTGCTGGAAAAATAATTTTTTTATTTATTTATTGTCATCAGGAACACATCCTATTTAGACAGCACATCAGTAAAGAGTTAGTAGTGTTAGTGACTTTTTGTCGGTCGAAATTTTATATGCTAGCAAGGCTCGAACCTGGGCCTCCAGCATGAACATCGTCATCAACGATGCTGAACCGGGCCCAGCGCCTTAGCATCTAGGACAACCTAATTCCCCTATATATATAAGTATAACATATAAATGATATTTAAATGATATTATGTATTGTATTTAAGTAAATGAACAGGGGAAGTTAACTAATTTATTTCAATAATTTCTATCTGTTAATTCTACAGATCTAGAAATTATTTACTATTTTTGAAAAGGAAAGATTCAATTGACCACTCGACAGGATTCGAACCTGTTCCATTCCTCTTTGGCAAGGAATGCGTTTACCTACTACGACACGAGTTCTCATCCTGTCGAGATTGCTTTAAGATGAAATGTCATGAAAAAAATATAATTGATGGCGAATCCCATTTAATTGTTATAGACCCTGGAGAAGGAGGGAAGATCCTCCAAAACGTTGGTTCAAAAGGATAAAAGGAAAAGATTATAATAAATTTTCATTTATTGGGAATCATCTTTTTATTTATCTCTGGACTGCATTCTATTCAATCCTATTTTTGAAGGCTGTTCTTTTTTTGTTAAAAAAATCTGGGTTATAGATTTTTTACTTGACTATTGATTATTTTTATGTTTTTTTATCAATAATTTCTGGCATATTTCTCTGAATTTATCCACTGTTCAAATCGTTAATCAAGGAAATTATAAATTTTTTTTTAATGAATCAAAATATAATAAAAAAAAAATATATAAAGATCAAAATATGTATGAACAAGAACTATCTATCATAAAAGTAATACTTTTGATATTCGGTTAATTTCAACCAACCTTAATGCCTGATAATACTTCATTCATAAGTTTCACGCGTTCGTCTTTACATTTCATTTGTCGAATTTGTAAGATTCGAACACGACTAGCAACCCATCCATTAAT
Organism: Forficula auricularia; assembly: GCA_024734495.1. Taxonomy (NCBI): domain Eukaryota; kingdom Metazoa; phylum Arthropoda; class Insecta; order Dermaptera; family Forficulidae; genus Forficula; species Forficula auricularia. The sequence continues at coordinate 71,870,075 of JALMQS010000099.1, forward strand.
AGGAATCATGATGATCATGACAGCCAAGCCGGCAAGAACGGAGACGCCTGAAAAAAATGTAAATTCAATGTCATTATTTCATACTTTTTAAAAGTATTGAACTATTTAATCATTGCAAAAAAATAGAGTGAAAATCATGATCAAATATATATTGCAGATCAGTGGTTCTTAACCTTTTATTAGTCGCGGACCCCTTAAAATCCGAAAGTATATTCGCGGCCCCTTTAAAATAGTAAAATATTTTTGCGGCCAACCCCCCCCCCCCCCC
>JALMQS010000099.1:71875168-71888781 GCA_024734495.1 Forficula auricularia
GGGGGGGGGGGGGTTCAAGAGGTGGGGGTCCAGGGGTCGTCATGGTTACCAATTTAAATGAAATTATATATATATATATATATATAGCAAATTAAGTTATTGTCTGTACATTGGGGTGGGTGGGGGTGCTGAGTCGGTTTCGGGGTGGGGGTCCAGGGAGCGAGCCCCCTGGCTAGCAAGAGGGCCGCCGAAGGCGGGCCTTGCAGCTAGTAACTTAATAAATTTTATATTTATATATAACTTCCCTATTCTTCTTATCAATCTTATATTATTAAAAGAGATTTTATTTAAGTGAATAAGTCGATGTTCTACTTACTTGAGGAGTTGTGGTTGAATAAATAGCAATGTATCTTGGAATAACTTAAGAAGAGCCCCGAAGAGGAAGGTTGGTCCAAAAGTTCGACAAAGAGCAGGTAAAATAGAGGCCTGGTAGCGTTTTGAGGCAGGAGTCGGAGTGATATCTATACTTGTATCAACCTTACGAAAAGTTGCTTTTTCGTTGGACGAGACACTGAAAAATCAATCATTTTAAGTAAATATAAATATTAGTTTAATTTTTATTTAAATATTCAAATTTGCTTCTTAAATTATATGTATATATCTTACCCGAAATGTATCCAAAATTTTCTTAGAAAGCAAAATTAGAAACAAACAAACAAATAAATAAATATAACAACCACACCCCGCATTTCGTGTTCTCTAAGGGCCGGTTGTATGTCGCAAAGTTAAAGCTTTTTACCACAAACAAACTGTAGATTGTAAATGGAGGGATTGGGATGGCCCACTTTCAGTGCCTGTCATCTGATTGGCCATCCCAGTCCCTCCATTTACAATCTACCGTTTGTTAGTGGTAAAAAGCATTTACTTACAATTTATTTACATACAACCGGCCCTAAGAAATATTCATATAGGATCCTTTCATAGTAAAGGTAAATATTCATATATTATAAGGGCTTTCCAATAGGGGCGATAGATCTTTCAATGTCTCTATCGGCTAAGTTTATGAACGTTTAAATGACAATTCTTGACAGACGTCACCAGTAAGTTTGGCAAATTTTCATGAAAAGGTACACAATCAAACAATACGTAGAAATGATTCGAATTCATCACCGAAATTTTTTTTCTTTTTACAAACGTTTCGTGGTTTACGTAATATATGATGATAGTACAACTCAAGGCCAGTATCCGGCGTTTGTTGAAAATGTTAAAACAACCGGCTCTGCGTTAAAGTAAAGCCGCATTCACACTACACCTACGACTCGTGTTAACTCGTCAGCTGAAATTAATCAATTATTTTAATTAGGAATGTGCACACTAGGCTGACGTGACGTGTTATGACGAGCCGCGACGCAACTCGCTCGCTGACGCGTCAGCTCTAAATATAAATTCCCAGAACTCGTCAGGCAGTCAGCCATGATGAACATGGAATAAGAGCTCAGAGAAGGCTATTTACTCAAATAAATAAAAGATATTAATTATCAATGAATTTTAGTTTTCATAATTAATAATAAGAGGTATCAAATTTAAGAATTCAAATATTTAAATGAATTTAATAATTATGTAAAATGATCATTATTAGTTAGATTTCCTTTTTATTATTTCTATAGGGGATCAAATTTAATAAAGCAGCCAATTATCATTTAAATTCTATATTTAATTTTTTATTCATTTGGATTAGCCATCCAAAAGTCTCTTATCCATTCCACAACCATGTATTCCTGTCTGTATAAGCAACCAAAGAACAATTGACGAGTTAACACATCAGCGACGTGTTAACACGCCCCGACGAAAACGTCAGCTCTCGTGTTAAAAAGTATCGTCAGTGTACTGTGAATGCGCCTTAAGATTTAAGAGGTGCCATAATTTCGTAAAACAGTAATGTAAACTGGACGTCTAGAAGTTGCGATTTGACGCCGTTCGACTTCTTCATCTGAGGATATATGAAATCGCTTGTCTACAGTCATAAGCTAAGAATAATTGGAGAGTTCAAGGAATACATAATACGAGAGATCAGTGAAAAATTGGACTTGTCGTATGCTTATCGCCAAACAAAGCCATAGAGTTCATTTGCCCGATGTGATGTTCCATACATAACGCGATAAAATATACCTCAATCCCAGGCCCGTGCTGCCCAAGAGGGATAGGGGGACTTGTCCCCCTGCGCCCTGTTCCTAAATGGCTTTTTGCGCCTCTGTCCTAAAATCGTGAAAAAATCTAATAAACAAAAACAATTAAAATTTGTTTTAATGTAGTCAACAAAACCAAAATTAAATTATTTACTCTCGGAATGAATAATATTAATATCCTTATAGAAGAACATATTGGCATATTGAATCTAGCTAGTTATTTTTACGGATAATTTTTGAAATATTTTTGAAATGAATGTTTTAAATGAAAAATATATGTTAATTTGAAAATCATTTTCTTAGAAATACTCTCAGAAATCTCGCCAGTGTGAAACCAGCTCAGAAATGGCGCGTCTGTTACTGTTTTAGTATAATAATTTGTAATTTTATGAAGTTAAAACGAAATGATTTAAAATTATTGGATAAAAAATACTTGGTAGGTTTCACATTATGATATAAAAAATAAAACGAATTTATTTTTGGAGAATCTTTAATCTCTTAGTTATTTTCTGTTTCTCCTGAAGATGGGTTAGTCACCCGAAATATATATATCGAGATTAAAGATTCTCCAAAAATAAATTCGTTCTATTTTTTATATCTTAATGTGAAACCTACCAAGTATTTTTTATCCAATAATTTTAAAAAATATTTGACCAAGTACCAACACCAAATTCCTTAAAAACTACGTAATGATTTAGTAAAAGAATTTTCAATTTCTTGTTTCCCAAAAAGATATGTATTTTTAAAAAATAAATTTGTAGTAAAAATATGCCAAATTTTGAATATTTTTGAAGCAGGTTAGATTTTCTAAAATTTTCCGGTTACCGTCAGACCCCCATAGCGCCCCATCAGCCTACTTTGTCCCCCGCCCTTCAGGGGTACCCAGCACGGGCCTGCTCAATCCTAAATAATGAATCAAGTCATTTCTTAGAGACAACTTTTTTTTCAATTTAAAGATCTATCGAGCTTAATGAAAAACGAATTATATATTATTTATAAAGGGTGATTTTTTAAGAGCTTTCGGATTTGATTTTTAAAAAAAACACATAAAATTTAGAGAAATGTATGAAATCTTTATTTGAGTCGATACAACGATCTATATATTTCAATGTTTAAAGATGATTTCATCTAAATGTCAACCGCGGCTACGCCTCAAATGATTCATACGCTGGGTCCAATTTTGACATACTCTCTCCAACATCAGCCGGTACCTCACGAATAAATTCTTCAATATTGGCTTCCAGTGCGTCAACCGTTGCGGGCTTGTCCCTATAGACATGAGCCTTAACATAGCCCCACAAAATCGCACGATCTAGGCGGCCAATGGACCAGCCTCAAACGTGAAATAAAGTGTTCACCGAACTCGCCTCTCAATTGGGCCATTGTTTCGCGTGCTATGTGGCATGTGGCACTGTCTTGCTGAAACCACATGTCAGCCAAACCCAGCTCTTCCATTTTGGGCAAAAAAAAATTTGTAATCATCGCACGGTAGCGCTCGCCATTCACAGTAACGTTCCTGCCTTCGTCGTCTTTGAAAAAGTACTGTCCAATGATGCCACCGGCCCATAATCCACACCAAACAGTGCATTTTTCGGGATGCATTGGCAGTTCTTGCAATGATTCTGGCTGCTCTTCGCACCAAATACGGCAATTTTGCTTGTTCACGTATCCATTCAACCAGAAATGAGCTTCGTCGCTGAACACAATTTTCCGATAAAAAAGTGGATCTTCATCCAACTTTGCCAGCGCCCATTCATCAAAAGTTAACCATTCTGGTAGGTCGCGTGGCTTCAATTCCTGCACCAGCTGTATTTTAAAAGGTTTTACACCCAAATCATTCCGCAAAATTTTCCACGTAGTCGAGTAACAGAGGCCCAATTGCTGCGAACGACGCCGAATCGATAATTTACGGTCAGCAACAACACTGGCGGATACAGCTGCGATATTTTCCTCTGTCCGCACTCTACGTATGCGTGTTGGTGGTTTAATGTCCAATAATGTAAATTTGGTGCGAAATTTAGTCACAAGATTCCGAATAGCCGCCTCAGAAGGTCGCCCAAACTGACCATAAATTGGAAGAAGTGCAAGATGCACTTTCTTAACCGAGCATGAATTTTGATAATAAAATTCAATAATCTGCAAACGTTGTTAGTTTGTAAGTCGATTCATGGTTAAATTATAGACCAAACTGAACTAGTTTGACAGTTGACATATTACACGAAGACAGCTGAGCTGCCAAAAACAGTGTTGCCAAAAAGGAAGTTGTTAAAAGTTGTTAATCACCCTTTACTAATGGTTAAAGTGTATATATAAAAATAATTGTAATTAAGTGGATATCTATGAGGCAATTCACTTATCAGTCCGTCTCCAAAAATTACTCCAATCTTATAATTGTAATTAATCAACATACTTAATGGATTTCCTCAAAGTCTTTTCCCATTGTTTGTCAAATGCAGGGACCACTTCTGCTGAGGTGTCATCAGGATTCATACTCCACAGATCAGTCGTTTCCAATGGTTTTTTAAATCCAAGCCAAGCCAAAGAATCGAACCAGGCAAAAAATATTTTTGAAAGGAATGAAGCTGATTGTTCTGGACATGGTCTCTGAAAATAATTAAGAAATATTAGACAAATATAAAAATGTAAAATATGTGTGGACACGAATTTCACCTATAACCTCTATTCTATGAAATTCTTCTAATATTATACTCCCTCTAAATTGATTTCCTTTTATAAAGTCTATAGTTTATTTTTACCTAGTGAAACTAACTTTTATATGTATAAAGTTAGAAGACTTCAAATTACCTTTTACACTAATTTAAGGTAGTTGTTGCGCCAAATGGGTTTTCTTAAGATTTTTTTGAAATTTAGATAGATTATTATTTAAATACTTCTGTATCGATTGGTGGCAAAACGAAATTTATGAACAATACAGTTCCGGAGATATTAAATTTCAAAAACCGAGTTTTTCAGGCTCTTTAACATTGCACTATACGGGATATCGGAAAATTTACATACATATTTAATTATAATTAAGAAATCCTTCTTAACATTTTTATAAAAAACTAAACCAACATTAAACAATAACCAATACATATTTTAAGACAATTTTGATTCTTAGTTACAACACAGTTTCTGAGATAATAATGAATAAATAATGAAAAATGTATAAAAAAAATGTCCACTAAAAACAATTTGACAACAGCGCATTTATTTAACCAGCGAAAGATGTATAAAGCGCGCTTGCGCTAGACTTTTTCAAAATTATAAATTTCATAAGGTGTAACGTAGGCGTTGATTCTGGGTAAAAAGAAGAAGCTTGTTGAATTATATTAATAAGAATATTCAGAGGGTTAAATTCTTCTTCTTAGACTGTCATACCCAAAACGGGTGTCGGCGCCTCTCCACATATACCTGTGCTGAGTGTGTTTAGTTGTTTTACACAGGTATACGGGACCTACTTTTTAACGCCGGTTCCAAACGGCTAATTTGGAGAGGTTATTTGGCAATTATACTCTTGGTAGGTTGCCATTACTTTCCAAGAGGCATTGATTACATTTCTTAAAAAATAACAAAACGATTTTTATAGAAATTTAAAATGTATTTTATCTGTCATTTTAATATAAAAATATTCAATCTCTTACAATGGTGCCAGATTTGTCAAACGAACATGGGATTGACTAGAATCAGCAAAAAGTTTTGGGCTTATGAATTATGAATCCTTATTGTCTGTTCTATATACTCTAGCATTAACTTTTTGCTAGTATTGTCGCGAAACAACTACCTTAAATATATATTATATGTAAAAGTAAAAATATATAGAATGTCCTATAAACCGTTTATATTTGAATATGTATACATTGGCTATTTAGTTCAGAAGGATATTAATAGAATAAATATTTAAATTTCGCGAAGTCTTTGATTACATCTCTTGGGGTTAAAGCATGATCTAGTAAACGAGGTCAGGCGATAATTAACTTAATAGGTAAATCTGTTTCAATTGATTTCGGTTTATCATTATAGAAACATTGAAATGAAAATAATTTTAAGATAAAATTATATTTTTAAATTAACTTACTTCAACTGGAAGATATTCACTGTAAGAAGGAGCTTCATCCGCAAAACAGTTGGTTAAAAGCATGATAAGTACAAAGGCATATTGTATGATATAACTTATAAAAGGCCATTGGGATTCTTCTTGAAACATTTCACTCTGAAAAACATTAGTTGTATAATTTATAATTTTAAATTGATATATTATCATAAACCTTCAAATATCTAATGATATATTTTCCTACTTTGAAGTGATTTTTTCGATTATTTATCATAAATTTTAATTTTAAGTTTTTGTAATTTTTAAAAAGTCTTTTTTTTATTTATTTTTGACAAATAAAAGAAATAAAATATAGATCAGAGAAATTTAAGAATACCTTTAAAATTAAATGAAAATTAAAATGTAATATGGCAATATTCAAATTTTCATTTAAATATCGGTGTTTTTCAGCTTTTTTATTTCATGGTACAAAAAAAAAAAATAATTGAATACTCAGGTTCCATTTTGGGTCACTATCAATTTCGCATCGTCAGTCATTCTCGTAATTAAAGTGTGTATCATTGAATGAAAGGAGTGAGTTTATGTGACAATGGTCAGAATTATTCTTTTCACTTGTTGATACACATATTAATAAATGACTCCCTATCAAAAAAAAACATATCCCGTAGAAGTAACTACCCTTAAAGAAGTAGATTCCTGAACTTTGTAATTTAATCCTTTTAATCGCCTAATTTTTGCAATTATAAAATATTCCTAAATTAAGGCTATCATCCCATTAAATTTCAGTTCCTTGATTTTCTGATCTTTAAAATTAAAATGTTTATTCGATTTTGGGCAATACATTGTAATTGTGAATTTCAAGTTTGTATCTTATTTAAATTACGAGCTACATTGCTTTGACAGTCGGAGAGATATTTTGTCGACACTACTAAGGGCCAGTTGTATGTCGGTTGGTAAACTCTTTGTAAAAGTTGACGAAGGGTAAAACCTTAGAATTCACCTTGTGCCCGGCCGGATGCCCAATCAGATGACATGCCTTTCATCCGATTGGCCATCCCGCCGGGCACAAGGTGAATTTTAAGGTTTTACCCTTAGTCAACTTTTACAAAGACTTTACCAACCGACATACAACTGGCCCTAAGGGTCCCGTTTTAGGTTTGAAAGAAAGAATAAAAAGGGTAAGGCCGGCCCTGGAGACTCTTCTACGAGAGGTCAGCTAATAAATAAAGTCATTGAGATCAGAGTCTCTTATTTTCTTTCTGACTAATAGCTAATTATCATCTTCCGTCCCAATCATTAGAAAAAAAAATATTGACTTACATGTATTAAAAGGGATCGAAATTGAACTGCTCCAAAAATTGACATTAATAACCAAAATATAAATAATAGTCCTGAAGTACGGAGCCCTTTAATTCTATTAAAATTGATGAAGCATCCATTTAATATCTGAAAAAAATAAATCAATTTAATATTAATAAGAAATATATTATAGAATTCTAATAAATAATTTATACTTACAAATGTGATAATTTTGAGACATGGTGTATAATAATCTACTTTTCCATTTATATTTTCATTATTTTGAATCGCAAGAAAAGCTAGATCTCCGAGTGAAAGAATTATAAGTATCAGAGTAATAAACTAGAAAGAAAAAAAATAATGTTGATTAAAATTTTTTAATTTACTCAATTGGGATGGAAAATAGGAATATTTACTATTTAATATAAAAATTAAATTCCTCCCCTCTCTCTCTATATATATTCATATATATATATATATATATGAAAACTTGAGCAAGTGAGCTTTATACATAAATATTTTATTGAATTCTGATTTAACTGAACCTTATTTTATTTTTCCACTTTTATTTGTTTACCTGTATATATATATATAATAGGTGCGTGCAAAAGTTCGTGCGTTTGTTTCAATAGATGGAGTTATGAGCGTCGTAACGTGTTGTCATTAATGCCTACTCCTACATATTATATATATCCTTGGAAAGGTGACGTCTTCAGCTTTCATTTAAAAAAAAAATCATTTGTTTTCATACAAACTGCTTCGATAAATATCACTTTAAAAATGAATATCGATAAAGTGCATTTACGGCAAGTTATGCTTTACGAGTTTCGGAAGGGAATAAACGTTGCCGCAGCCGTGAAAAACATTCAAGATGTTTATCAGGATCAAGCACCAGCTAAACGAACTGTGGAAAAATGGTTTGCTAAATTTGGGCGCGGAGAATTTAATCTTGAAGACGATGAAGGTGATGCTCTCAGTTTGGTGGGATTGCAAGGGCATAATCTATTTTGAGCTTCTCCCTGCTGGCGAAACGATTGATTCGGACAAGTACTGTCGCCAATTAACCAATTTGAATTGAGAAATCAAAGAGAAACGTCCGATTTTGTCAAATCGCAAGGGAGTCATCTTTCATCAGGGCAACGTCAAACCACACGTTTCGAAAAAGACGCTGTGTAAGCTGAAGAGCCCGAAATGGGTTGTCCTAACGCATCCACCGTATTCTCTTGATATCGCACCATCTGACTATCACTTGTTCCGGTCATTGCAAAATTATTTAAATGGAAAAAACTTTGACTCTTTGGAGGCCTTAAAAAACGGCGTGTCTTCGTTCTTCGAATTTAAACCGCGCAGTTTTTATGATCGAGGCACCCGTCTGCTGCCAGAACGTTGAAAAAAGATTATAGAAAACGATGGAGAATATATTATTGATTGAATAAAGATTTTTGTTTGCCTAATCGCTGTGTGACTTTTACTCACAAACTCCGCACGAACTTTCGCACGCACCCAATAGATATCTTATATTTATAATAAATATAAATAGCTGCCGATAACGATAAAAATAAGAAGTAAATAAGTAGTAAGTAATAAAAATAGTTATTAAAAAATGTATATAAGCTTATGGATGACATAATAATATTTTTTACGAATTAAACTAAAGGTGATTATGTATAAAAAATTCTCACAATCATTATTATTATTATGAATTATTATAACAGTATAGTTTTAAAGAAAAAGTGTCATGTGAAAAACTTAATACATGACCTCGTGCAATCGTCAAATTAGTATAATCGACGCAGGGTCTAAATACCTAGTAATTAATTATAAAAATTTTTTTTAAATATTTATACATACTAATTTAAGACAATTCTTCCAAGACCATGGAATTCCTTTAGTTTTACTAGAAAGAATATAATAAGTTTCAAGGGGTGCCCACACCCACAAAAACAGACATGGTACCCAAACAAGGATAGTTTTTTGAAAGCATGGCGTGAGATCAGGATCATCTGTATACCATGAGAGAGATTGATTCTGAAAAAGATAAAAAAATTAGTAAAACACAAATTATTAATGAACACTGTTTATTATATATATATCATATTGATCATTATTGGTCTATTTTAAATAATTTCTGTACCAAATATATATTTATATGTGGTACCCCACCAATTTGTTCCTTTATATTAATTAACTGATTTGTATAAAATTTAGATTCAATTAGTAAATATTAACCCGTGCCCAAAGGGGCTCAAAATTTAAAATCTTTTGTTTTCTAAATATAATTTGATTGGTTATTTCTTCAGTATTTAAATCATTTCTTGGAATATTTTAATACTACAATACTGATGAAAAGATGACGTGAAGCATCTAAGAACCACGGATTAAATCCGTCTTTTGTTAGAGCCTGTAGATTTTCATAACCGATTGGGTGTCTCTAAAACAAAGAGGGGGGGGGGGGGTAGGAAGGCAAAATCAGTTGACTATAAGTGTACCTATATTCCTTTAATAAAAAAAACCAATTACAGTGGAACCTCGAGATACGAGCACCACTATATACGAGAAATTCGAGATACGAGGAAAGTATGAGCGAAAAATTCGTCTCTAAATACGAGGATTGACTCGAGTAACGAACAACGAGCCAGGCTGTTGGTAGGGAAAGTGGGAAGAAGTGAAAACTTTCTTTAAAAAAAAATCACCCTAACAAAGCAGTGTGTGGGCGCACCGTGGTCTTGTGTAATGACAATGTATTGTAGAGGCTTTTTAAAAAGGAGACAGAAGCAAGTGTTATTAGATAAGTTTTTGGTAAAGCAACCAAGTGATTCTGACCCAGAACCTGCTTCAAGTGGGGCAAAATTCCCAAGAGAGAGCCTTCCTGAATCAGAGGGGGTCTCTCCTTCCCCACAGTGACCAGTTTCGTCTTCCCCGCATCCCTATCGACGGTTGTATTATTTCCAGTGTTATTTATTAGGAAAATTGATTTTTATGTTGATATTTTTGGGGGTCCGGAACGGATTAATTGGATTTCCATTATTTTCAATGGGGAAGTTTGTTTCTAGATACGAGAAATTCGCTATACGAGCTCAATGCTGGAACGAATTAAACTCGTATCTCGAGGTTCCACTGTATTGATTTAGACTGTTTGGTTTCCCAATCCTCCATATAGTACTGCAGGGTGTGTTCAAAGAGATAAAATTTATATCTACCCAAGAACCAGAAACTGGATGGCCAAGTAATATATTGCTTGAAAATATATTTATTTATACAGTAATTTAAATTAAGCCAAGGGAAAGAAAATGCTCTAGGACGGATTTGTTGTTTCATAATAAAATGCTTTGCAAATGCGGAGCTTTATAGATCGAACGCGATCGAGGCTTATTTTAACTAAAAAGGTATAGTAGACTGACGATAGATTCGTTTCAGAAATGGCTATTAATAGATTTAGCTTTTTCTTTTTTCGATAAAAGAATAAAGTTTTGTTGAGGGAGAATTGTGTAGGTTCTTGGTGAAACACATTAAATAAAGTAAAGAAAATTTTTTTAGAAACTTTTTAAATTTAATGGATATTGATGAGGAAGTCCAAAAAAAGAAGATAATTTATACTATCTTTTTATTCATAAACCGACGTTTCGGAGGCTATTCCCTAAAATACTAGGTAGGTTTCACATAAATAAAAGATCAGATGTTTGTTTAGCACGACTATATACATATTTCGGGGTATAAGCCCATCTTTAGTAGTTCACAAAGGACACTCTTGAAGATGGGCTTATACCCCGAAATATATATATAGAGTTGTGCTAAACAAGGATCTGATCTTTTATTTATGTGAAACCTACCTTTTATATTTAAAATTTTAAAAGTTTCTAAAAAAAAATTCTTTACTTTTAAAAGTATAAAGGACGAAAAGTGGAATAATATGGCAGCAAAGTGATTACTGGACAAAGAAAATGCTTAATTTATAAGGAACATGGTGTCGGTTCTAGGTGAAACATTTCATATAAGAGTTAATTAGAATACTAGACAGGTTAACATAATTATTAATTAATTTCGTCTGCGTCGCCCTGGTAGAAACTATTGATTGCAATACATTTAATAGATTAAAATTTCTTGTGTATAGGGGGCGGGGCAAATATATCCTTGTTTGACCCCACCTCTGGATTAAAAAACGTTCCTACGCACCTGATTGCAAGAATTGTGCAAAGAAATGTCTTATCTTTGTATTACACGGTATAAAATGTTAGGTCAAGAAACACGATATATACCATATATATACCTTAAAGTAAAAATGAATCCTTTAATATTTGAACATATTGATAAGATAAGTGACGAAGTTATTTAATTAATGCTGAAGGATATTAAAGTAGTATTCGTAGTTAATTCATTAGAGGAAAAAAATTCAAAAGATATAATGGATAAAAAGAAACTTTTGTTAAAAGAATGGCAAATTTTTAATTTCATTAGGAGATAGGTTGAAAAAAACTAAATCCATCAATAGAGATTAAATTAAATAAGCCAGCCAAGTGCGAGTCGGACCGCATACCAAAGTTTCTCTAACTAAACATATACACTCGCGAGCGAAAAAATCGACTCATGCTACTTTCGGGTCTTGATGAACAAATTTCTTTGCTATTATGTAATATTTTTTTTCTATTTAATTGGCTTCGGGAACTAGATGCACATTTAGCCAATGTAATATTTACTTTAAATAAAAATTACTTAGAAAGTGTGAAATCTAAGCAAGACGCGCCCAAGTAGCATAAGGCGATTTTGTTGCTCGTGAGTATATTATAATTGATGATGATTTACTGATTCTTATTTAAGTTTAGTTTAAGAAGATTGTTTTAAGTACTATTCTTGGGAAAAAATTCCGAATCTTATTTTATTCAATGAGCAATTCTTGTATATATATAGAATCGGGTTCTCGAAAAGGGCTATAACGATTTTGCTAAAAATTGGTGTACTTATCAAGTCTCATGAGTTATAAGTCGTGTATAAATCTTAATCAGATTGAATTAAAGGGAGGGGGTTTAAATTAGTCATGTCGCAAAATAAATATTTTAATCGTTCATTTCTCGTCTTCGGTAAGTCGCAGAGCTTTGAAATTTAAAACTTAAGCTATTTAGAGGCTACAAAAAGTACCACAAGGTTTTGGCTAAAATATAAGTACCAAAAGTTGATGTTTACGTACGTAAGAATGTACCCCCTGCGTTTCGCAACGAGTCATTCCGTGCCAAATCAATACACTTTAAATAAAAATTTTACCTCACCGCTTTAGATTTTCTTGAAATTTGGTACACTGATATATTGTGCTAATATGAATGAAAATACAAAATTTCAAATTTTTATCTTGAATAGTTTTTTTTTATACGACCTTGTGAAGTTTTCAAAAAATCGCAAAAAAACCACGAACAAACAATTTTGAAACTGCTCTAAAAGCTGTCTTAATTGAGTTAGAGAGGTGGGACAGGTGTCATTTTGCAGCTTTTTTAATGCTCTTTTCAGAGACATACATCATGACATAGGTTGTAATAAAATTTTTTTTTCAAAATGTAAATCAAATTTTTGATTTTGATTTTTTCTAAAAAGTACCACTTTTAAAATTTTCAAAAAAATTCTGTAAATAGATTTACTTTCATAAACTACTATGCAAAGTATAATGATGGGATGGTAATGGGGTCTATGTTTAAAAAAATTATTACTGACTCTTGTTTTTCATAAATACCCAGTTTTGACCAAATAATAATGATTTTAATGTAGTGAAACGACATTTTTTGAAAAATCACTTTGTGTTTGTCCGCCTCCGTGGTGTAATGGTCAGAGTAAGTGACTGGCAACCCGGAGGTCTCGGGTTCGATTCCCGGCTATACCCAGACATTTTTTCTGTAAGTATAGGGTCTGGTAATAAAAATTAAGTGGGAGATAAATTTAACCGAATTTATCGCGCGGAGAATTTACCACTGCTCGAAGCCCCTAAAACCTTAGTAAATTGGATATTGAATTGTATCTAAGTTTCTGAGATTGGCTCGTGATTCCGGCTTCTTTTCCTTCTGCTTTGTTATTTTCACGATGGAGGGGCCAGCCAATACTGGCCTTTAGGGGATCCACCTTCTGGTGTATCTCCTTCTCACATCAATATCATT
>JALMQS010000099.1:71889265-71904347 GCA_024734495.1 Forficula auricularia
CTTATCAAACTATTTAGCCTACAACAATATTTATTGTAAATTAACTAACTTTGTTGGTATTTTATTTGTCTTAATTTTTACTAATACTTTTATAAGACTAATTTAAAGTACAATCCATTCATATTTTTCATGAAAGCATTTATAGGACTATTATTAATCTCTACTATTAAACAGTTATTTAACTAGCACAGAGTGTTTATTTCATAACCATAGTTTAATATACACAAAGTGATTTTTTTTAAAAATGTCGTTTCACTACATTAAAATCATTATTATTTGGTCAAAACTGTGTATTTATTAAAAACAAGAATCAGTAATAATTTTTTTAAACTTAGACCCCATTACCATCCCATCATTATACTTTTTTTTTATGATAATGATGAGAGAAGGAGTTACACGAAAAAGGTGCAACCCTAAAGGCCTGGGTTGGCCCCTCCATCGTGAAAAGAAGAAGAAAGAATTTTATGGGTTGGGTGGGGGTCGAATGTATCAGTGGATACGGGTCTTAAATAGCTGAAGGTTATAAGTCGCGGGAAAGATGGTGGCAGGGAGCGAGTTCCAGTCTCTGGAGGTCATAGGGATAAAAGAGTTGGAGAAAGCGCTTGTTCGACTTTTATCCAATTTGACAGCGAAAGGGTGCTGAGCGTTAGAAAACCGCGTGTTTCTCGTAAAGAGGGCATTAGGGGGGATAATTGATTTCATCTCGACTGAATTTGCATAGTAGTTTATGAAAGTACTATCTATTTACAGAATTTTTTGAAAATTTTAAAAGTGGTACTTTTTAGAAAAAATCAAAATCAAAAATTTGATTTACATTTTGAAAAAAAAAATTATTACAACCTATGTCATGTTGTATGTCTCTGAAAAGAGCATTAAAAAAGCTGCAAAATGACACCTGTCCCACCTCTCTAACTCAATTAAGACAGCTTTTAGAGCAGTTTCAAAATTGTTTGTTGGTGGTTTTTTTGCGATTTTTTGAAAACTTCACAAGGCCGTGTAAAAAAAAAACTATTCAAGATAAAAATTTGAAATTTTGTATTTTTATTCATATTAGCACAGCACATCAGTGTACCAAATTTCAAGAAAATCTAAAGTCGTGAGGTTAAATGGGTGTGTTGCGTTGACATGGAATGACCCCAACCATAAATTTCAGAGCTACGAAATTCGAAACTTAAGCTCGATATAGGCTAGAAGGGGTACAGCAAGCTTTTGCTTGAAATCGGATCACCGGAAGTAGACATTTACATGAAGAATTTTTCGTTTTATTTGATTTTCTCAAAAAGGGCACTAACTATTTTTTTAAAAATTGGTGTACTTATCAAGTGTCATGAGTTATTAGTCGTGTGTAGATTTTAATCCGATTGAAATAAAGGAAGGGGATGTAAATTAGGAGTGTCGTAAAATAAATATTTTAATAATTCATATATCGTCTTCGGTAAGTCGCAGAGCCTTGAAATTTGAAACTTAAGCTATTTAGAGGCAAAAAGTTACCGAGCATCGCTCGGTGCTCCAGTCACTTAATATAAAATTAGGAGTACCTTGCGGACCGAGCGTTGCGAGGAAATTTTTTGCTTTAGTTAAAAACGATATCTTATTATTATCTTTAATGTTAAATTCAGATAAAAAGGTCGAATTTTATTTACAGACAGAATTAAATAAAATTGAATAGAATTTTATCTATTTTTTGTCAAGGTTTTTACCCGCTCTGGCCATCATCAAGCGCTGTGTACAAAGTTTTGAACTTAATTGCAGTTAAAAATAATATTAATAGTTCCTTTGTTAATGTTAATCCTTTTAAAACCTGAAGGAGGGACGAATCGTCGAAATTATTATGACGAAGAAAATGTCGTTCTAATAAATTAATTTATTAGGAATATGTGGTTTTCATTATTCTTTAGCTATCGTTGAATCAATTGAGCAGGAGTTCTAACGTCTTAAGAAAGTTTAGAAAATACCTCTAATTAATAAATATATATAAATATATTTGTAATGAACTATTAGTGGCTTTTAAAATTAAATAAATAATTTATATATAATACGCCATTTGAAAATATTCCTACATTGCCCAAAAATGTAACTAACTTGTGAACTATAAAAATCCCCCGGTCCTTCAACAGACTTTTCTCCCATCTTTTGAAAAAGACTCCAGAAATAATTGTGCATTCATTAAAAATGTGCAATTAGGTGATTTTAGCCGAAACATCTCTTTCGATAAACCTGCGATACCAGCATGATCCCCCATCGGTCCCACCCCAAAGCATTGGAGAAATAATTTTGTATATATTTATTTAAAACTATTGAGCTAGTTATTTGGAGGGGGAGCTGGCAACTATTTAAATAAAAATCCTCAATGAAATTTAAAAAACAAGTTTTTAGAGTAGTATTTTCTTCAAATTACATTAATTTAAATACTTGGTGGCGCCCCCCCCCCAAAAAAAAAAAAAACAGAGTTCTGGATCAGCCCCTGGATACTAGTTAAGGAGAGCGATTTTGAAAATAAAAATCTTAGGAATCATTTTTGAGAAAAAATAAATAACTTGACTTTTGTATAGGGGTATAAGGGCGCTATGTGATTTTTAATATAATCTTAACATACTTTCGTTTTGATTCCTAGCTTAAGTTTTAAATTTCATGCTGTTAGTGAGACTTAGAAATACACAGACACACTGTAGATGTAAATTTTAGGATATTTCTGGTTCAAAGGCCTTTTAATTTTTGAAAAATCAGTTTCGGTATCTTAGGGTATCACTTGGAGATGCTCGAGTGAGATTAATTTTTATATTTTTGGAAATAGATGTATTTGAAAATTGAACTCCTCGGAATTCCCTTACATGCTTCGCAATTGATAATCTCCTATTTTTTTGAAGTCAGTTAAAAAATAGAAGTTTTCAAGGTTCTAGCATGGTTTCATTTTTTTTCTTTAAGATACATTAATTTTTTCAGAGGCGAATATAGTTAAATAGATTTTAAATTATAATAGTTTTTACCGAGAATAGCAGATTTGTTAATTTATAAGGAATAAATAAATCAACGAGTGTGTAATCATTTACTCGATGTAAATTAGGTTATATTTAGATAGAAAATATAGGTTAATATTTTATCAATTTGCGATCATGTTGACCTTTATCTTCAGGCCAAAGCAAATAGTTTTCAGGAATATTCAAAAATGGTTTTTTAGTAATCGTGTGAATTAGTTTAGAAAACAGCTCTTTCATTTAAAACTTGTGTCTTGAAGTTAATTCAATGTTTAACTAAAAAACTGCTATTGGATTTATTTGTGCGAAATATATTATTATTAAAGAATATATATATATATTCTTAACTAAATAGAATATTTACATTATTTTTACTTAGGGAAAGTGGTGTAGGTTTTAGGTGAAACATGATATTAATTAATAAAGTAAAGCGAGTTTTTAATCTGTAAACTCCTGATGATGGACTAATATTCCGAAATATATTGAGTTTTATTTCATTCATTGTGAAACTACTCTCCCTTTACTTTATTAAAGAATATTTACATTATATCCATGCTTTTTTACATCAAGAAAAAGACGCACGCTGTGAATTATTTATATTGTTAAATACAATAATACAAAAATAGAAATACTTACCCAAAACGTGGTCCCACAAAATTCGTCCATAATCATTTTGATTGGCTTCTAGAATTCGATATACAGTTTATTTCAAAAGGAATTTGAGATTACTTGAAATAGGTGACCTTGCCAAGTTAAGATTATAAATCCAGTTGTGCCAGAAAAAATCGATTGTAGAGGGAAACGAATTTCAATTTGAAATATGCAATGAATTTAAATGAAAAATTCCAATTTTGGTTTTAATGCCCGGCTAGTCAGGTTGATTCGATTAAGACTGGTGGTAACTGGAAATGGGACTGGTTCAACTGTAGCAGCCAACCAAATTTAATACGATTCCTCTTAATCAATGTGTTGCAATGAATTTTAATTGAATGTTTCAATCCAATGGAAATGAAATTGTTTGTTTTCGAAGCATGTCAGTCAGCAAGGCAATTCTCGAATCGGAGGAGTTTCCAGCTCCCCAGTGCAACGGGGAATGATCAATGGGACCGGAGGCGAGCGGGAATCCGCAACGTCATGATCATGATCAGGTTGACGATGATGTTGACGATGTGGACGATGTTGAGGAGGAGGAGGATGGTGAGCTCATGGCAGAACCACCAGTCAACGTTAAAGACCTCGAGAACCCCTCTCTCTGTCTCTGTTCGATGGTGAAGAGCTCAGAGCCTGAGCCTCAGCTCGAGATTCCAAACAAACTAAACAATTATTCCGTAATTCGCCTCAAGGACAAACGCATGCTAGATGATAGATATGATAGACAGTTTGATGGTTGATGAGTGAGAGAGAGAGACAGAACAACAGATGGCTACGAGATCAGGCAGTACAAAAGAGAGAGAGAAAGAGAGAGAGACAACCTTAGAGAAAGAAAATTTTAGAAATAGCCACGTGATTGATTAAATAAACGAAAATATAGGATTCATTTAATACACATTTATATATATTTTAAAATGCCGAGATGCAAAATGAAAAGGTTTCTCCTTACTAAGTCGAATACCAAATAAAAAATTCAATTAAATCAAAAAAAAAAAAATATGAAATAATTTTAATATAAGTAATTTCAATAAGAATAGGAGAAATTTTTAAAAGAATTTGGTATAATTTCATAAATAAATCTATTTTGACAGCCCGGGGGATTTAAATTATATTATAACGACTTTTGTAGAGATCGGATTTTTATGCAATAAAAACTGCCAAAATATGCAGTTAAAAATGCTGAAATATGCAAGTAAAAATTAAACCTTTAATATTTCAACATATTGATAAGATAAGTGAAGAAGTTATTTAATTAATGATGAAGGATATTATAGTAGTATTCGTAGTTAATTCATTAGAAGAAAAAAATTCAAAGATATAATGGATAAAAAGAAACGGTACTTGTGTATTAACGCCACCGCAGCTACAGATTTGGCGGTTTTTAAATTTCTCCAATCTACACCTAAAATTTTTTAGATAAATCATAAAATAGAATAAATCAGTTCCCCTCTGTCAAAAAACAACTTGAATAGGTTCGGTTTATTATGATCTCGGTTCGATTAGATAAAAAATGCGTTCCCAAACAAACCAGCGGTGGCGTTAATGTACCCACATTTTTAATCTAATCAAACCGAGATCATAAACCGAACCTATTCAAGTTGTTTGCAAAGTTTGTTTGGGAACACATTTTTTATCTAATCAAACCGAAATCATAAACCGAACCTATTCAAGTTGTTTTTTGACAGAGGGGAACTGATTTATTCTATTTTATGATTTATCTCAAAAATTTTAGGTGTAGATTGGAGAAATTTAAAAACCGCCAAATCTGTAGCTGCGGTGGCGTTAGTACACAAGTACCAAACTAAATCCATTAATAGATTAAATTAAATAAGCCAGCCAAGTGCGAGTCGGGCCGCATACCAATGTTTCTCTAACTAAACATATACACTCGCGAGAGAAAAAATCGACTCATATGCTACTTTCGGGTCTTGATGAACAAATTTCTTTGCTATTATGTAATGTCTTTTTTTTCTATTTAATTGGCTTCGGGAACTAGATGCCCATTTAGCCAATGTAATATTTACTTTTAATAAAAATTACTTAGAAAGTGTGAAATCTAAGCAAGACGCGCCCAAGTAGCATAAGGCGATTTTTTTGCTCGCGAGTATATTATAATAGATGATGATTTACTGATTCTTATTTAAGTTTAGTTTAAGAAGATTGTTTTAAGTACTATTCTTGGGAAAAAATTCCGAATCTTATATTATTAAATAAACAATTCTTGTATATATGTAGAATCGGGTTCTCGAAAACGGCTCTAACGATTTCGCTAAAAATTGGTGTACTTATCAAGTCTCATGAGTTATAAGTCGTGTATAAATTTGAATCAGATTGAATTAAAGGAAGGGGGTGTAAATTAGTCATGTCGCAAAATATATATTTTGAGAGAGAGAGACAACCTTAGAGAAACAAAATTTTAGAAATAGCCACCCCAGATAGCAATTGGACTTGCCGCAAACTTAACTTTTGTTTGAATTTAAATTGTCATGTCAAATATGACAAGATAAGTTTGTTGTAATTTTGCAGCAATCTTGAATGTTCAAGGGTGAATTATTAAGTTTTTATCTAACTTGCTACAAACTTGCTTACTTGCTTGTTCGTTGGCGCCATCTAGCCACAAATATATTAATCCTTTAGTCTATGTTTAACCGTTAAACTGTCAATCTAGTTTATTTTTAATATAATAATTATAAACATTTCCTAAAAAAAGTAACTACTTTTTTAATCCAGAATTCAAACGGGCGGAATACTTGCGAGGTATTATTAAAATTATTATGAATTAAAATTAAAATTATTTTTATTTAATTCTAGAGTGTGGCTTACATCTCTCGAAAATCGAATGGACTTTCAAAATAAACAACTTATATACCTAAATATATAAGAAATAAAAGAAATATCAGTTTATTTATACATTGACATATAAGCTCCAAAATCCTTATTTTATTATCAAAGTTTTATATACATATATGATAATACATATTATTTTTCAAGAAATCTAAATAAATAACAGAGAAAGAGGTTATGGGTAAGTTTTCCACTTTTAATTTATTATAATTTAATGTTTTTTTATTTTTTTGAACTTAAGATTCTTCTATTAAATCTCTATTTTTATATCTACTGTACTGAAATATTTTTGCTTTATCCATAGGGAAGTTCAACAAGAAGGTAAGTTTTAGATTACATATATGAGTGCTCCTTGCAGCATCTGATGGTTTGACAAAACTCTATAATTCACTAATAATTTTATGTCTTAAATATTATATAGTAATCTTGTTTATTTGTTTCAGACTAGAGAGAGAAAAGAAAGGTCAAATACAAAATAAGATTTAAGAAATGACAAAGAGAAAGTGTTTTTTTTTTTTTTTTTATTTTATTATTTGATATTTTATAATTTTAATAAAATAAAAAGGATTAAAAAAAGATTAAATCAATGGTTTGTTTTTTGTTATTTTTTTCCCTTGTATTTTCCTGCCCAATATTTACTTCTTTCTAATTTAACAATGAATCAGCCAATAAGGTAGAAGCACCTATCGTCTATTGATGGCATTCACCTAAAGATGACATTCTCCAAGGAACAATAAGTAAATAACTGATTTTTTAAATTATAGTCGATTTTCTTTTAGTAGGTTAAACTTACTTATGTCAATGTTGCATATACTTTAAAAAAATAAACACCCTGCAAGTATATCAAGACAAAGTTGCATATGCTTTGCAAAAACAAACAACATGCAAGCATGTTATGTCAATGTTGCATATGCTTTGCAAAAACAAACAACGTGCAGGCTTGTCGCTGGGAAACTAGGAGGTTTGATTCAAACTTGCCTCAAGTGTATACACTTGCCACGACAAACTTGCCACAAGCTTCCACTTTTGGCACATCAAACTTGTTGCAAGTTGGATTCAAGTTTAAATTGCTATCTGGGACGTGATTGATTAAATAAACGAAAATATAGTATTCATTTTACACACATTTATATATATTTTAAAATGCCGAGATGCAAAATGAAAAGGTTTCTCCTTATTACTAAGTCGAATGCCAAATAAAAAATTCAATTAAATAAAAAAAAAAAATATGAAATAATTTTAATATAAATAATTTCAATAAGAATGAGAGAAATTTTTAAAAGAATTTAGTATAATTTCATAAATAAATCTATTTTGACAGCCCGGGGGATTTAAATTATATTATAACGACTTATGTAGAGATCGGATTTTTATGTAATAAAAACTGCCAAAATATGAAGTTAAAAATGCTGAAATATGCAAGTAATATGCAGAATACGTTTAAATATGAAAATATATGCAGTAAAAATCGGCAAAATAAATTTTTTTTATGCATTAAAAAATTAAAATTGAAGACAAAATGACTATATAATTGAAAGACTCCTATGAAAGAAATAAAATGATAAAGTAAGATATAGACACCAAGTGTTAAATATGTAATTTCATTGAGTAAAAAATTTCACAAAATTCTCGTAACATTTAATATAATACCTATTATTAAAAAATCTTTAAACTCAGAGAAATAATAGGTACACTTGAATAAAATAAACATAATAAATATAATTATGTTTAAAAAATGTGACCGAAAAAATACGGGGGGGGGGGGGGGTTATTTTTTTTTAACAGACAAGATTGTATTGTATTGCTTTTATTTTTTTACCATTTATTAACAAGCTCTTCTTATTGACGTACAAATAATAAACTAATAAAATAATGCAAATATTTGACCGGCTATACTAATATATCTGATCCCTAGACTAATTTATACACACGAACACTCAATGTCCAAAATGGGCTATAGTTCCCGAAGGCCGCTAAAAATAAATAAAGAAATAATTAACAAATGATCTCAAAAATAATTAAAATTTGATTGTAATTGTGAATAATTTATGTTTACAAGTGTCCCCCTGTTTTATTTCTTATTTTTTTCATTCTTTCACCGAAAAGTTACTTTTAAAAATTTGGCACGAAAAGTGCAATATTTGACAAAAAAATCATTAAAATATGCAATTTTATGCAATATTCTTCAAATATGCAATATTATTCAAATATGCAAAAATATGTAGTATAAAATTTAAGCCACAGTATCCTAGATGCATGATTCGGATAGATAATTGATCTCCTGGGTCGTTTGTGGCAGCAAACAAAATATGCAATTGCATAGGAATCCCGTCTCTATCTTATAAGCAATAAGTCAGACCATCTGCTGCTTGAATTAAAAAGTAGGTATACATATTAATAGTGATGTAACGAATGTTCGATTTCCCACATTCGCGAATGCGAAAATCGGCTTTTTAAATATGGCATAATATAGAGAGATAAATAATATAATTATTGCGAAAAATCACTAAATACACTTTTGGTGGATTTTCATCTAATAGTAAGTAGTTGTGAGTTTCGATCTTATTTATCGATATAAAAATACTTTAAGGGAATCAAAATAACATAAACCCTATTAAACGTAAAAAACAATTTTTCACTAAGTGCACAATGTTCTGATTTTACACAGAGAGAGAAAAAATCTATATATATGTAACGTATTTTACTCAATTGAGTGAGGGATATGAAATATATTTATAATTACAAAAAACAAAAGCTGAACAATTAAATTGCCTACTTATGTATTTTTAAAACTAATCGTAAGTTTGAAATGTAAGAAAATGTTACTTAATGCCTTTTCGCAATAAGGTCACGATATATCCTATCACTTTGTGTTCTCTGTAAAGATATTTAAAGTAGTTTACGGTAATTTAAAATCTGGTAATTTACTTAGCTCTATTGTGTGTTTAAAAAGTTCGAAGTTTATTTTTGTTTTCATATAATTTTATAATGCAAGTTCAAGTAGTAACTAAAATAAAAATATTGTAAATCTAATCAGTTGCATTGTTATTTTATAAATTATTTTCACTTTTCATATACATTCGCAAAAAATTCGCATAATCTATTGCGAATGCGAATATTAAAAAAGACGGGGTTATTCGCATTATTCGCGAATGCGCATATTCGTTACAACACTAATACATTTATAGTCTATGTTTAATCAGCTAAAAATTGAGCAGATATGGAATATCATTCTATTAGAGAGGGAGAATTTATGCAATATTTAAATTCTATTATATTTACCGATAGCTTATTGTATATTCATTCCTAAACAGTACAGACCCAGGCTCAAATAACGCTCTGTGATTGGCTGATACTGTTGCCGCTTTTTTTTTTTTGAAATTCATCCGAATAATAAATTGATTTATGATACTCAATTTTGATAAGTTTAATAAATTATTCATAAATAATATATTTTCATGGATGATAGGGATATGTGAATCAGTAGTGAGTGGACAGAAAAACTAGGCTACATTGCCAATGCGCATTCAGGCCGATTTCTTTTTGCAATTTAAAACAACTCATCACTAAATTCCTTTAAAAGAGATACTATTTTTGGCCTTATTTATAATTGCGAATGCCTAAAGCTGTCAATTATTATTTTAGAAAAGGTCGAATTATTTTGTAGGGCCAAAAATAAAAAGTATTTTTTTATCATTTAGCTTTCGGCATATCAAAGTTTAGTTCTAGATTCTTGTATAAAATCATTTTTCAAATAATCATGATCATACTGTCTTAAAACTTAAAATTTTTTCTTCTCTCGACCTTCAGTCTTATCTTCATCCAATTGGAATTTATTCCATTTTTTGTAATGTTTTATTTCTAATCATTTTCGGTTACTTCGAGGCCGTCCAGGGAATTTGGACCACTTTTGGCTTTAGTCTTGAAGAAAGTGATGAAAAGGGAGAAAGGGACTAGATATGCCTTATAGTAGTAGACGAGGGGTGAACCGCGATCTAAAATCGTGTACACCTACTTCCACTTTCATTTCAAAGTAGAAGACAATAGAATAGAATAGATTATCTAATGAATTCCAAAATAATTCCAAAGACGGTGTACACCTAATTCCAATCGCGATTCACCCCTCGGCCGTAGATGAAGCGGACCAGAAAAAATATCTATTGTAGGTTTTAACAACTAAATGTTTTAATTATTATTAAAGGTGAAAAATGTCATTACAATTTTAATTATACTGTGATTTCAATAATTATATTTAATGTTTAATATTTTACATAAAATATAATAAAACAAAAATATTGTGTATTCTATAATATATACATATCGTCGGTGATCTTACAAAACCTCGTAAGTCCTAAATTCATTGTTTTCCAGAAAACAAGATAAACCATTTTAACAATACATACAATACAAATACAATGCAATATTTTTGTCCTTAGCGCGAAATTTAATTGGAATAGAATAATAAGGTTTCAATAGACAGACGCGCCTTGAAAAGTTGGTCGGTATAAACGTATAATACGTATTAGTAATGAAACTGTTGAAGCTTCCATTTTTGTGATTAATCTGATTAAATTAATCATGTGTGATTTAAACTTTAAGTACAATACGTATATTTGACCAAAAATCGGACTTACGAGATTTTTAAGATCAGCGACGATATACAGATATGCACTATAATAAAATATAAGAAAAAAATAAATTTATTTTTATATTTGTCATTTTACACTATGAATCCCATTTTATTTATACTTCTTTGTTATCAATAATTTAGGGTTTTACATTCCAAGGTTTATAACTTTCAGGATTTTCTATTGGAATCTGAAAAAAAAGAATGAAAATTTTAAGATTGGTTTAATTAATTAAAAGAATTCTTAATTTTATTTTAATTGAAATTTTTTTAAATTTAAGTAGGAATTCAATAAAATCTTTATTAAAACTTAAAAATATAATACAGGGTGTTTAGAAAAGAATATAACAGTTTGAATGCGTTATAATAATATCATTTAGATGAGATGTAGGTAGTTGTTTCTATGCTAGAATTGAAGAGAATGTTTTCCAGTTTTAGCGCTTGCTGGTAGTTTTTTTTTTTTTTTGCAGTTAAATTGGAAAAGTGCCGGACCACTTCATTTGCCAATACGTTTGTCCCCATGACCTCAAGAAACTGGAACTCTCCCGGCCTCCGTGCGACCTTCATGGGCGTGCAGATATTTTATTATTTTTTTTTTTTAATGAAATTGAATTCAAGAAGGGGCTGCACCAGGAAGATGCAGCCTCTATGGATCTCGAAAGACCCTTACATTACCGAAGAGAAGAGGAAATTGACCAATCGTGCTAAATACACGATTTTCCAAGACTCAACACCCTGCGCGCTTAAATTGGATACTAATCGAACAAACGCATTCGCCAAATCATTTATCCCTATGACATCTAGAGACTGGAACTCTCTTCCCCCGACCGTCTTTCCATCTAATTATAACCTTCAATGATTCAAGATCAACATCCACAGATACCTTCGACTCCTACCCAATCCCTAAATCTCATCTTATCTTCACGATACAAAGGTCCACCGCGGACTATGGAGGTTGTACCTTCTTGGTGCAACTTCTTCTTGTATCAATATCATTATAAAAAATCAAAAAAAATCAAAAGCGTGAAGGCGTAGCTGTTTATGCACCCGAGTTTTGAAGGTTTGCAGTTTATAAGTGTCGGGAACGACGGAGGCCGGAAGAGAGGCGAATATAGTGGTCCGGTAATTTTCCAATTTTTTTTTTTTTTAATTTATTTATTGTCACCGGGAACAAAGCCCATTTAGACAGTACATAAGAAAAGTGTTAGTAGGGTTAGTGAGGGAGCCGAGTTTTTAGCCGGTAGAAATTTTTATTTTCCAGCCAGGATCGAACCGCGGCCTTCCGCTCCAACATCGTCATAATCGATCGATGCCGAAACGGGGCCAGCGCGTTAGCCGGCTTGGCTAACCCGACTCCCCATTTTCTTATTTAATTGCGAAAAAACTACGTACACCTCATCTAATTGATATTATAACGCATTTAAACTGCTATATTCTTTTGTAAACACCCTGTATATTATAGTGTTTTCTACAAGTTTCTAACATTCTCAGAAAAGCTCATTCGCTATTGTTCCAAAAATAAACTTTCTACATAATTAGGGATCTTATTTTGATTAAAATATGATATACCTAAACTATACGGTCATGACATGTTCAAAGAACCCATTTCCAAAAGAGCAACACGAATGACGCGGTTAGTTCTAGACTGTGTGCCGTTGGCATATTCAGAGCCTCTCCGTTGTCTACTGGAATTGAATGGGGAAAAGATTTCGGGACCATCCATATTTTTTTTTTTTTGAAAATGATGAGAGAAGGAGTTACACCGAAAAGGTGCATCTCCTAAAGGCCTGGGTTGGCCCCTCCGTCGTGAAAAAAAGAAGAGGAAATTTTATGGGCTGGGCAGGGGTCGAAGATATCTGTGGATACGGGTCTTAAACAGTTGAAGGTTATAAGTCGCGGGAAAGATGGTGGCAGGGAGCGAGTTCCAGTCTCTGGAGGTCATAGGGATAAAAGAGTTAGCGAAAGCGCTTGTTCTATTTTTACCCAATTTGACAGCGAAGGGGTGTTGAGCGTTCGAAAACCGCGTGTTTCTCGTAAAGAGGGCTTTAGGGGGGATAATTGATTTCAGCTCGACTGAACTGACACCATGATAGTATCTGTAGTACAGGGAAAGGGCAGAAACGGTTCTTCGGTGAGCCAGGGAGTCGAGTGAGTTAGTTAGGGCCAAGTCTCCTATTAGTTTAATTGCTCTCTTCTGAATCGCATCCAGTGTGGCAAGAGAATACTTGGAGGCCCCCCTCAACAGATGAGAGCCATATTCGAGACAGGGACGAATTTGAGCCTTATACACTGTAAGAAGTTGACTGGGAGTATAATAGCGTCTATACCTAAATAGGAGACCAAGCTTGTGCGCTCCAGCTTTAGCAGTGGTTGAGATATGGTCATTCCAAGAAAGGTCAGACCCTAGAGTTAAGCCTAGCATTGAAATTTTATCCCTAAATATATCCGTTAGAAACATAACAGCTCGACTCCTTGAGAGCCAGAATCTGGCAAAATAATAGAAAATGTTCTGATTCAACTTACTTTTTTCGTTATTTTATCTTCAATTGCCATTCTAATGGCAGACGATGTGGCTGGGGAGTCAAAAACAAACCAATCATTTTTTTTCTCAGGTTGGGCTTCGTTTCTAGCAGCAGCCACTGCTTCACGAATTGCAAATAAAACAGAGGATGCTAAAAATAGGGGAGGTTCTCCCACTGCCTGGAATAATAAATTTTCATTTTTAAATTAATCAAAATAATAGTTTAAGAGCCATGTTATAATTTAATTGAAGATAGCTCAAATTTTTATAAATATAAATAAAAAAATTATTAGGAAATAATTTTTCTATGTTAACGGTTAATAAAAATAAGAAATAATTCTTTCTTATTAGATTGTATTGAAACGCAAGTAATTAGTGAAGATTTTACCTTACTAGAATAGACTGCCAGAGGATTAGGTGCGCCTTTGAGAAGACTAACATTAAATTGAGCAGGTATATCAGAAAATCCAGGTATTTTATATGCACCTGGCCCCCGTGATAAGATCATTCCATTGCTACTTACTATCATTTCTTCAAGGGTGAAAAGGCCTAATCCTTGAATATACCCTCCTTCTATTTGGCCAATATCAATTGCCGGGTTAAGACTTGATCCCAAATCCATTACTATATCAGTTCTAAGAACCTGTATAAATTCCAATAATAACAGAAATCAATTATAAATTTCAATTATCTTAATTAGTAAATTATTAAGAGTTTAGTACTTAAATCAACTTGCAATGGTCACATTTTGTTGACCATTAAAAAAATATATTTAACTTTAAATTAATAACAAATAAGCTGATGTGGCCATACACATGAGTTTACTATACACCTGGAAACTTTCTTATATTTAATAAAATAATTTATAATCATTTACGAGAGAACTCCCCCCCTCCCCCTTCGCCCGCTTAATTTTGGACCATTATCAATTTAACAAATTATCTTCTTTTAAATATGGATCTTTTCTAGGGGAAAAATAGCTTCAAGTGCTTTTGTGTGAAAATTTTACCATTTTAATAATTTTTTGCCATCCTCCCTTTGAGTCACTCTTACTTTCACATGGATAGTCATTTCCGTAAGGTCGTATAGGGTGCCTTTATGTGAAATTTCGTACAAATCGATCAAAGGACCTAGGATTTATATAGGTAATTCTATTAAACCCTCCTCAAATTTTGGGTTTCCGAAAAAAATCATGACTTTCTTTTTTATTATAAGACCCTTTTATGTTAAATTCAATTTTTCTTGGTTTTATAGTTTGAAAATTTTGAAATTTTAATTTTTTAAGAGCCCCCCTCCTTAATTATTGGTCCAATATATCATATCTCCTTTTAAATAAGGGATTCTTCTGTTGTAAATATCAACTTTCTTCGATTTTTGTATGAAAATTTTATTAATTTAAGTTATTTTTTAGGGGGGGGGGGGGGGGGGGGGTGGGGGGGGGGGAGTTTCATATAGTGAGTCATA
>JALMQS010000099.1:71904447-72002650 GCA_024734495.1 Forficula auricularia
TCACTAAATTTCATATAGTGAGTCATTTTCATAAGGTTGTATAGGGTGTATATGCAAATTTCGTAGAAATCGATCAAAGGGTCTTATATTTATAGTTCTATAGCTCCCCCCCCCGCCCCCTAGTTCGGTCCCCGAAAAAATATTGACAATTTTTTATTATAGGACCTTTTTATAGTAAATTCCATTTTTCTTGTTTTTTTTTTTATAAAATTTTATAATTTTAATTTATCAATAATTCCCACCCTCCTTAATTTTCAACCAAAATCGAATCAGCTCTTAATCTCACTACTAAAAAAACTACTTGTAAAATTTCGTATTGATATTGTGAACTAGTTTTTAAGCTAGAGAGTACAAAATATTTTGTAAAGCACAGACTAAATAAAGTACTAACAAACATTTTGACACAATAATTAGTATCTCATAAAATATAAGATATTCACTCTCTATGGCTTTTTGTAGAGCAAAATGATTTCGGTTAATTTTTTTTATGAAAATAATTTTAGCCGTTTTTGAGATATTTCGAAAAAATGAAACAAAAAAAACAAACTCTGGTCTCTCATCTTCAAGTGTACCAGGTAAGCTAATTCTGGAAAGGTAATAAATAAATAAATTTATTGAAACATACCATATGATCACCTGTCAAGGTATCAATTTCAACTTCAGTACAAGCTGCTCCATAGGTAAAGTAATTAAACGGTTTACCTTTTCCACTTTTGAAATCAAAGTCAATGTCTGGAGTCCTAGAAAAAATTAAAAATAAATTCTTTAGAAAAATACTTTTTATTTGAAATTTAGTAGATTGACTATATCAAAACACAGAAAAAATAAGCTGACACGTTTGTGATGTGGCCATCCACTTTACTTAACCATACAACCTGGCCCCTCACTTATATTTAATATTTAATAAAATTATTTATAATCATGTAGGAGGGGGTTAGTTTTTGTGTTTTTAGACTTCTGGGGGCTCACTGATTATGTTTACAACATTTGGTTGAGTTTGGTACAAGAGTTTAGAATTTCATCCACCACAATTTTGAGCGTTTAGTTTTTGCATTTTTAGACTTCTGGAGGCCCACGGATTATGTATACAAAATTTGGTTGAGTTTGGCATAAGGGATTATATTTCATTTTTTGACCCCCCCCCCCATTTTGGGCGGTTAGTTTTTGAATTTTTAGATTTCTGGAGGCCCACGGATTATGTATACAAAATTTGGTTGAGTTTGCTCAAATGGCCTAGATTTTTAATTTTTAACCCCCACTCCACCCCCCTTAATTTAGAGTCGATATACACCAAAATCTAATCAGCTCTTAATCTCAATGGACCAAAACTACGTGTGAAATTTGGTTTCGATATTCACACTAGTTTTTGAGCTAGCTCGTCCACAAAAATTTGTTAACGCACAAACTAACAGACTAACAGACATTTTGACAAAACAATTATTATTTCGAAAAATATAATTTTTTCGATGTTCACTTATTAGGGCTTTTTTGTAGACCGAAATGCCATGGTTTCGCCCAATTTTTTTAACCAAAATAGTTTGAGCCGTTTTTGTGATATTTCGACAAAAAGAATCAAAAAACCACTTTTTTCATGCACTTATTACAATACTTGACCATACCCTGTATGGTAAAGTAATTAAAATATGAATTGGAGTACATCAGAGGGAACTGAATAATCCCTTGGGTTTATATATATGGATTTTAGTAGATTGAGGGTTGTTAACTTCTTACCTATAAAAGCCTGTAGCAGAAAGACTTATACGATCAAAATAAGCGCTTTTAACCCACGAAGTCCAGCCGGCATCTGGATTGGCTTTGCGATAAGGTTCAAGGCGATCTTTGATAACCTCACATGCATTCTATAAAAAATCAAGTAAATTAATAATAGAAAAATTATTTAAATAAAAACAAATTTTAATCTACTACGTTTTTTAAAAAAATAAATATATAAATAAAATAAGCTGACGTGTTCTGATGTTGCCATCAACTTGACTTTACCATACAACCTGGCCCATCACTTATATTTAATAAAATTATTTATAATCAAATAGGGGAGGGGGTTAGTTTTTCCACATTTAGATTACTGTGGGCGCTCTGATTATGTATACAAAATTTGAATGACTTTGGTAGAAGAGCTTAGATTTTCATTTTTTGACCCCCCCCCCCCCCCCCCAATTTTGGGAGGTTAGTTTTTGCATTTTAGACTTCTGGGGTCCCACTGATTGTGTATACAAAATTTGGTTGAGTTGGTACAAGAGCCTATATTTTCATTTTTTGACCCCCCCCCCCTTCCCCATTTTGGGCGGTTAGTTTTTGCATTTTTAAACTTCTGGGGTCCCACTGATTATGTATACAAAATTTGGTTGAGTTTAGTCAAATAGCCTAGATTTTTAATTTTTAACCCCCTCTCCACCCCCTTAATTTTGGGTCGATATGCACCAAAATCAAATCAGCTCTTAATCTCAATGTACCAAAACTAAGTGTGAAATTTGGTTTCGATATTCCCACTAGTTTTTGAGCTAGCTCGTCCACAAAAATTTGGTAACGCACAGACTAACTAACAGACAAACAGTCAAGCAGACAAACAGACATTTTGACAAAACAATTATTATCTCGAAAAATATAATTTTTTCGATGTTCCCTTATTAGGGCTTTTTTGTATATCGAAATGCCATGGTTTCTCTCAATTTTTTCAATCAAAATAGTTTCAACCGCTTTTGAGATATTTCGAAAAAAAAGAATGAAAAAAACTACTTTTTTCATGCACGATTACAATACTTGACCATACACTGTATGGTAAAATAAAAAAACACGTTTTTAAAACGGACTAAAAAAATATAAAATAATTTCTCCTAGCCTTATCAGGATATAAGATTTAAAACGAAAAACGTTGAGAGCATGTAATAGATAATACATAGTAAGGACTGTAGGGAGTAGTAGCTGTTGTTGAGAATTAATTATCTATTCATTGAATCCGCCCCCTCGGATATTTTGTATTATTACTCTTCTGGTGATCCACAGATAAGGTATAAAAATTTTGGTTGAGTTTGGACCAAAGGGTAATTGCCTAACTTCGCCCCTCTCTACTCATTCCTGACTTTAAAACCATGATATACTTATATATACTTTTATAGGTATATATGTTATAGTATAAGTGCATATTCGGGATAATGTATACATTTTCCGGCAAATGTATACTCTTACCATTCCATTTGGTAAATGTGTATTCAATACACATTTGCCTTTGGAAATTAGGGAAAAATACATTGTACTCACTTTGAACGTAGTTGGTTGGCGAATGTGTGAACGCAGCCTTAAATGAGAATGATTTACAAAGTCTTTTTTGAAGATAGTTATTTTCCAGTAATTTAACCATGTTAAAGGGCCATAATAATTAATATTTGGTAAAATGTTTAATTCTAGAAGGCTCTCTTGTAGGGTAAAAAGCCATGGTTTGGCTCAATTTTCTTTATGAAAATAGCTAAGCCGTTTTTGAGATATTTCGAAAAAGTAAAAACACTTTTCATGCACAATTACCGAAAGGTGAACCGCGACCTAAAATTGTGTACACCTACTTCCAATTCCACTTTCATTTCCAAGTGGAAGACAATAGATGACAATAGATTATCTAATGAATTCCAAAGTAATTCCAAATAATTCCAAAGACAGTGTACACCTAATTCCAATCACGGTTCACCCCTCGACAATTACAATATTTGACCATATCCTCCTGTATGGAAAAGTAAAACAATGTGTACATGAAAAATATTACTTATTTTTTAAAATAACTATATATTCAGTTCAATTTGGTTTTTCTTTTATATTTAAAATAAATAAATTCTAAAAATAAATTATATACTTAGGTAGTTCTATTTGTATTATGTCATTTTTTTGCAGTTATTATTAAATTCTTCTTTAAAAATGCAGTAATTATTTATTTACATTCATATCAAAATTTATTTGTGAATAATTACTGTTTGAAAATAAATATTTAATCATTATTTTTGTTTTTATTATTTTTATAATTAGGTATGTTCTAAGCACATACTTTTTATTTTTGCCTTATTAATTTCACATTCTCCAAAGTAGTGTTAAAGTGTAGTGTGCACAATTCCCGGTTAATGTGGATACAGTTTAAATTTCGTTATTTGCAATCTACTTTTACCTCGGTTGTAAGCAAATGTATACAATATACATTTCCTGGTTAATGTGTACATCATCCCACTATGCACTTTTACCCAGGCCCGTGACTGGCGGGTGTGCAACACGTGCGTCGCAATCAGGCGGCCAAAATAAAAGGCGCCCAAATCGACAGGGAATTTATAACAATTTTTATTTTTTTATGTTATTTTAATGAAATTAAAATATGAAATTTGTAAAAAAAAAGGTCTCTTAAAATGTCTAACTTTTGTTACAGTGAATGAATTTATATGGTCGTGATGGGATTTTGTTTTTTATACTATAAATTGCAATGATAAGAAAAAAAATTTCGTGCTTTTGATTTTTTCATTATTTAATCAAAAAACTATTATATAATAAAACTATAAAAATTAATATTTGAGCATATAGTTTTATTTTAAATAATATTTTTTTATATGTATAAGTACGTTGAATTTTTCCTTAATAGACAAGAATAACTTTCCCCAATATTACTACTATAAGTTTTCTCCCAAATCTGAATTGTGGGCGCCCCAAAATGAGCAAATTTCGGGGGTTTTTCAGTATTTCTTGAATAACTCTAAAACGGCTTATCAAATAAAAAAGATATCTATAAGATAAATTAAAGCTCTTTGATTCCGAGTAAAATGATAACAAATTCAAAGTTTCATTTAATTGGATAATGGTAAACCATGCCGCAAAATGAGGTTGAAGTTTTGAAAAACTGCAATTTTTGCCAAAAAATCGCAGTATTTCCTTCATAAAATGAAAACCATCACTCATCCTAGAAACTTAATTCCTGTCTTGAACGTTTACTTGGACCAATTTTTTTTTATAAAACTCTTAGATATATAGATATCCATCATTTTCCATGACACTTTTGAGGATTCGAATCATATCCTGTCATGGGTGGCTGCTTTTATCAAAAAAGTGGTTCAAGTCAATAAAATTTTCTAGAGAATGAGACAGAAATCAAGCTTCTAGGATGAGTGGTTTTCATTTTATGAAGGAAAAACTGCGATTTTTTGCAAAAAATTGCAGTTTTTCAAAACTTCAACCTCATTTTGCGGCACGGGTTACCATTATCCAATTAAGATGAAACTTTGAAGTCGTTATCATTTTACGCGTAATTTAAAGATCATCATCATTGAGTATACAGTCCTAAGACTGGTTTGATGCAACAATCCGTCTCCACTCGACTCTGTCCCCCGCCAGCTGTTTAACCTCTCTAAATGTCTGGCATCCCATATCCCCAATTATTTGGTTGAAATATTCTAATCTGGGTCTTCCCCTTCCCCTTTTCTTTCCCACCTCCCCCTCCAAGGTATCCCTAAGCAGTCCCCCATGTCTCAGTGTGTGCCCCATCATCTGACCTCTTCTCTTCTTCAGACTCTTCCACAAGGTTCTTCTTTCTCCGATTCTTCCAAGAACTTCTTCATTTGTAATTTTTTCCATCCATTTGATATTCATCATTCTTCTGTAGCACCACATTTCGAAAGCCTCCAATCTCTTTCTCTCCGCTTTTCCAATTGTCCAGGTTTCACACCCGTACATGGCAATTTAAAGAGCTTTAATTTATCTTATAGATATATCTTTTTGATTTGATAAGCCGTATTAGAGTTATTTATATGATGTTATCTTGGGGGCGGCCATACACACTTGCACGCAGGCGGTCTTATACTCAGGCACGGGCCTGCTTTTGCCGTAACATATATAAATTATATTGAGTAATCTATTAAAGTCTGTTTGACCAATGTAACCTAAAAAGACTAATTATTTACTTCTACATTGTTAACTTATTAGCTAAGAAATGCTAACCAAAACAGCCATTCCATTTAGATCAGAACCTGCACTTGCAGCTGTTGGTGATGTGTTTGGAACTTTGTCTGTAGACGTTTCTGCAATATGAATTAAAGATGCATCTACTTCTAACGCATGGGAAGCCACCTAGAAAATAAATTCCATATATAACATATTAATTTTAAAAAATCTACCATTATAATCATTTTTTTAAATTAATTATTTTGTATTAAATACCTGAATCATCTTAGTATGTAAACCTTGTCCCATTTCAGTTCCACCATGAGATAATAGAATTGATCCATCCTGATATACAAGAATTAAAGCTCCACTCTGATTCAAAAATTTAGCTGTAAATGCGATTCCGAATTTAGTAGGAATAATAGAGAGACCACGTTTTCGAAATTGATTTTCTTTATTGAATTTCTCAATATCAGTTAAACGTTTTCGAAGGTGAGATCTTTCTATGCATTCATCCCAGCATCGTTTTAAGGTACAAGCAATTAGTTCTTGTCCATAATGAGTATGATCTCCTTCGATGTATAAATTTAAAGACGACATCTAGATAAGGAAATGATTTATATTGTTTGTTAATGTTTATTTTTATGAATAAAAATGATAAATACCTCAATTATGGGTTTTTGAGCAATTGTCGCTAAATGGCGTATCATCGTTTCAGCTACGAACATTCCTTGGGGCCCGCCGAAACCTCGGAAAGCTGTATTAGATGAGAGATTGGTTTGGCAAACTTGACCTTCGACAAGAAGGTTCGGAATTTTATAAGAATTTTCAATATGAAAAAGCGAACGTTCCAGTACCTAAAATAAGAAATATTATATCGATTATATATCCTATTTAATAATATATAGGTTATTATTGAGTTATTATTGAGTGATGACTGCGTCGGCGAGTCGGGTCTCTTGCTAGCCTCCTCTAATCCCCGTCCATACCGCCAACCCTATCCTTCCCCCCTTAGACTCACCTCCGATTATTCATCCCGACAAACCTATACATGTCTTCTGGACTCTCTCCGATTCCCCTAACTCTGATCACCTTCCTAATCCCATGAATCCGAGTGGAGGATTAAAATTTGTGGACTTCTAACCATGTTGGATTGACTCTCAGGTTTGGAGAACCGGACATTGAAGTTACCGCTCATTATCATTGGTAGAGTCCCCCAAGTCCTTTTTTAGTAACAATATTATCGTTATAAGTTTTTATATCTTTTTTTACGTTAAATCTAACTATTTTGATTATTTATGTCCATCGATTAAATTAAAATGTTATTGTAGGGAAATAGGGACAATAGCTTATGCAAGTATTTTTTATTTTATGCCAACGTTTCGTCAACTTTGTTGACTTCCTCAGGGCTCAAACAAATTAATTTCTTTGCATATTTGTCATTTTATAAATATTCATTCTTAGCAAACACATATAGGCACCGATTGAAAATATTTCCTATTTAAATCTAAAACTTAAATCTTAGATCTAAATAGGAAATATTTTCAATCGGTGCCTATATGTGTTCGCTAAGAATGAATATTTATAAAATGACAAATATGCAAAGAAATTAATTTGTTTGAGCCCTGAGGAAGTCAACAAAGTTGACGAAACGTTGACATAAAATAAAAAATACTTGCAAAAGCTATTGTCCTTATTTCTCTACAACAACTTATTAGTTATATCTAACTATCTTACAGATTAAATTATATTCGATACAGTTTTCTCTTAATTTTTAATATATTAGATTTTCAGCAAAAAAGTTTGACTAATATATAATATATTTAAAAATAACAGAACATAAATATATAACTAAACGATCCAAAAAATAATTAAATGTCAATGTTAATTTCAAGCTTACTACTTACTATTCCCCTCATGCGATCCAAATTTTCGTAACGCTAGAAAATTCTTACCCCTCAGCAAAAAAGTTTAGCTTCAAAAAAAAAAGAAAAATGACAAACATTTATTTACAAAGCACATCGAAACAGAAATTTGAATATCTAATTATATATGATTCTAGATCTTGAAGTACCCTTCATAATAATCAATTCTTGCAAAACAATCACGCAAATATTGCTTCCTCGATTAATTTAGAGTGGGGGTTGCACGTCTTTGGTACATCTTCTTGCAACAATATCATTATAAAAAAAGCCTCGACAATGCCTCTTCGAGATATTCGACAATCAGTCTCAACGAGAGTGTACTCTGCTGGCATGAAGTTTTTAATTCAGAACTTCTTGCTTCCTCTTAGGCTTTGAGCTTAGTGAAATCTGCAGCAAGGAAGATTGGCTTCTTATTCAGGTCCAAGCGATTTTACAAACCCCCACAACTTCTCACCATCTACAAGGCCCAAATCCGCCCCTATCTCGAATACTGCTCTCATCTGTGGAGAGGAGCCTCAAAATATTCTCTTGCTACCCTTGATGCAATTCAGAAACGAGCCGTCAGGCTAATTGACGATTCTACCCTCACCGACTCCCTCGACTCGTTGGCTCATCGAAGAGATGTCTCTGCCCTTTCCCTTTTCTATAGATACTATCACGGCAGGTGCTCTGATGAGATAAAGTCAATAATTCCCCCCAAAGCATACTTTGCACGCAGCACACGTTTTGCCGACTCCCAACACTCTTTTGCGGTCAAATTGGAAAAGTGCCGGACCACTTCATTCGCGAATACATATATCCCCATGACTTCAAGGAACTGGAACTCTCTCCCAGCCTCTATCTTTCCCAGCACCTATGATCTTCAAACCTTCAAAACCAGGGTGCATAGACACCTACGTCTACACCCTCTCACTTAATCAACTTTCCCTTCTCTTCGGTAATGCAAGGGTCTTTCGAGATCCATAGGGGCTACACCTTTACTGGTGCACCCCTTCTTGCATTCGATTGCATTAAAAAAAAAAAAAAAAAAAAATCTAACTAGTTTTATAACAATAATGATATTTTTTTAAGTATGCGCAATTGTGAATTGTTTAACTTTCAAAACGTTCTTAAGTTTAGGAATCATTTTTCAATTCAAATGAAGTTGAAAAATGTTAAGTAACTAATACAATATATCAACTCTTTTTCCACTTGCATCTTTACAGAGTCCTATATAATCCTAAAACCCAAAACCCGACTCCAATCTACTTTCGACTTCGATCCTTGAACTTTCCCCCACTTGCTTCAATCTTCTTGCATATTTATCAATAAAAGAAACTAGAAGAAAAGAAAAATATATTCATACCGCTAGTGACAAATCTGTAGAATATCCACCATTATTATAAATTTGAACAGTACAAGCATGAAGTCGTCCTTCTTCAGTACATCCCACTCGATATTTAGCATAAAAAGGGTGTCTGCCTCCCGTTATTGTCATATCTTCATCCCGATCCAGCATACAACGCACTGGCCTTTCAAGTTTGTGAGCTGCCAATGCACAGGGAAGTGCCACCAAAGAGAACCGGGATTCTTTTCCACCAAAACCTCCGCCCATTCTTTTCACTCGAACTACAATTCTATTTAAAGGCACACCAAGCATTTCGGCTATCAGTTTCTGAAAAAAGTTAAAATAATTATTAATAATATTTTAAAATGAAAATTTTAAATTGCACTTTTAATTAATTGATTTAAATGAATATAGGTGTCGAAGGAGACAATAAAAGAGTGTCTTCTGCTGGAATTATAAATTTTATTTATTTATATCGTTATAAATAAATAAAATTTATAATTCCAGCAGAAGACACTCTTTTATTGTCTCCTTCAATATATAAAAATTCTGCTACTCTCGGCAAAAACTTTCAATTTAATATAGGTGTCAGTGGGTAGAAATCAATTACCCATCGGAATGCGATTCCTACTACAGTAAGCGTATTTTCATAGCTGGTAAAAAAGGAAGGTAAAATTTTTTTAGAAGAATACCTGAGTTTCTGTTGGATTTTGTGAGGATATAAATATTTCCATTTCATCATCTTCTCTGTGGGGAACTGCAATAGTGCAGTGAGTTTCCAAATAGAAATGTTCTTGCCCACCTATGTGTACTTCTCCTTCCGCTATATAAGCACAATCTTTAAATGCTGTTTCTGGATCACCGATTGACATTTTTCGATAACTGTTGGAAATAAATGATTTCGCCGCAATGGCATCCTGTAAACAAATAGAATAAAAAAATGAAATTATATAATATCGTACATTATTAGTATAAATAGGGGCTAGAAGCTTATTAAAAATATATTCACTCCATATTAATTATTATCAGTCAATCTTTCGAAAAAATTATTCTTAATTTTAATCTTTCCCTGTCAAATATGTCGATAGACACATTGTTATTTCCAGTCCTTTAGATTCGATCCATACCGGAATACGTTAAGTATGAAAATTTCCGGTAGGAATTTCGAATTCCATGGCCATTAACATTTAAAATGACTAGATTGAAGAGTTGGAGGCTTTTTATTTTTCCCACAGTCATAAGAAGGCTATGTAGTAAGAGAAAATCAGCTTGCTTTTGCTTCAGATCAAAAGGGAACAGATGTAGGGTGAGATACATACAAGTGATTAGAAGATATTTCCCTTAATGGAATGTGGAGTTTAAAGTCAATGGATATAAGAATTTGTGCTGAACCTAAATATATATAAAGTTTATTTGTTAGAGACAGTAGTTTCTAAGATTTGACCTTTATCATCATTCTTTTTTACTTTTTTCTAGCCATAGATATTTTAAGTTCCAAAGCCCAAGCTCTGCGACTTATCGTATCGGTGATATAGGTGTTTAAATTTTTTTGCGACATGACTAATTTACTTC
The DNA here is from genome assembly GCA_024734495.1 of Forficula auricularia. Classification (NCBI taxonomy): domain Eukaryota; kingdom Metazoa; phylum Arthropoda; class Insecta; order Dermaptera; family Forficulidae; genus Forficula; species Forficula auricularia. The sequence goes on from JALMQS010000099.1 coordinate 71,915,191, forward strand.
CCTCCCTTGATTTTAATCGAAATTTGTACTAGTTGTAGAAGTTAAGATATTTGATAAGCGTACGTTTGTTCGATTTTAACCAAAATCTTGGGGTATTTCTTCTAGCCTCTATCTTAAGTTTTGAATCACGAAGTTCTGCGCCTTAGCATATACCTACGAGATATGGTCGTTAAAAAAATGCGACATTACTAATTCACTTTCCTCCCTTGATTCCAATGGGAATTTATACTCGTTGAAGAACTTGATATTTGATAAACGTACCGAATATTAAACAAATCTTAGAAGCCGTTCTCAGAAAATTGCAAAATACTAAAAATCTTCTAGTCTTCTTCTTTTCGTGTCGATAGCAGAAATTCAAATTATTTTCTGAAGGTGGGCAAATTTTGGTAATTGACGTAGGTTATTTATTCCCTTAGTTATTTTGATTTACTTATTTATTATATATTTATTAAAATACCTTTATAGAGATGAGAATCGGTTGTAAATCTTGATATTCAATTTCAACGAGTTTTGCTGCTCGTTGGGCGGTTGCTTGATCTTCCGCAACTACAGCACCTATCACCTGACCAAAACATACAACTTTGGATAAAGCAAAGATTTCTTCATCATGCACAACAGGGCCCCACTGATTGTGTTCAGGTGTAAGATCCTAAAATTTAACCATAATATTAAGAATAATTTCACAGATTATTTATAACATTAAAAATAGATGTTACTAAACCTTTGCAGAGAAAAATGAATGGACTCCAGGCATTGTTAGAGCTTTTGTAGCATCGATTTTAAGCAATTTGGCATGTGCTCGTGTGCTGAGCACCAAAGCGAGATAAAGTTCATTTTCAAATCTGGGCATGTCGTCACAATAAATAGCCTCTCCTGTTGCTTGTTTATAGGCTGATTTGTGGACTTCTGGCATCCAAAGTTTACTGGTATCTTTTTTATCCTTGGGTACCTAAGATAGTATATATTTAGTCCAGGCGAATTACGTGAAAAATGGCATAAACAGGAAATAATAGACGTAAAGATTTTATTGCTAGAATACCTTTATTGGTACTCCAATATTACTACCCTAAATTCCCCCCCAAATCTGTGTTGTGGAAATTTTTCTACGCGCCTCAAAATGAGAAAATTTCGGAGTTTTTTCAGTTTTTCTTCAATAAACGGCTTATCAAATCAAAAAGATATTTTTTAGATAAATTAAAGCTCTTTAAATTACGCGTAAAATGATAACAATTTCATCTATTTAGGTTCAGTAAAACCGGTACTAGCGCCTGTCAAAAAACAACCCCCGGGTTCACTTTTGAATATCCCTAAAACTCGTATTTTTTTCGATTTTTCCCCATTTTGACCATGAAGGAGCACGTTTTCGACAAAGACGACTCTTTACATTTTTAAACTAGATTAAATTTGCTACAATTTAAACAAAGTTTCATCTTAATTGGATAATGGTAACTCGTGCCGCAATGAGGTTGATGTTTTGAATTTTTTGCAAAAAATCACAGTTTTTCCTTCATAAAATGAAAATCACTCATCCTAGAAACTTGATTCCTATCCCATTCTCTAATAAATTTTGTTGACTTGAACGTTTACTTGGACCACTTTTTTGACCAAATACTCAACAGAATAATTATGTATAATTAAAGAACGAACAGAGTAGCGCAGCAGCAACAGGTTTAACACTTTTTTATGCTAAAGACCCCTTTAAAATATTTATTAATAATAAACTTTTATAGAAATTGTTCATTTATGCCTATATTATAAATATATTGCCTTAAAATCTCAATAAAATAATTCAAATAATGATTTTTTCTGCATTTTCGACCCAGAAGTTCTAAAAGCTAGAAAACCCAAAATCTAACCATTTCTCCACATTAGAAACACAATCATTTTAATACAAGAACCAACTTCATACTTCATAGTCACCTAAGGTGTAATTATAAGAGAGAAAGTTGGATGTAAAGGGGAATGGAGATAATGTATAATAATAAATTAATACTATCTATAAAAAAGCACTTTTAAAGAGTTACTCGAAATCTAAATTATAAATTAATTTTAAAACTTACGATATCTATCACATTAAATTGTTTTATTAAGATGAGTTTTTCAAAAAATTAAAAATGTTTACATACAATTTGAAAATATTGCGAACTTTCCGGTCGATGAGTTTTCAAAGTTTGAGTCCCAGATAGTTGCTTTGGGGGCAAATTAAATCCTAATTGAACTAATGATGTCAAATATGATTTGAAAAAGAGACTAAGTGTAAGAGCTCTTCGATAAGGTACTAAACCACCAGGAGCCCCTGGATCTATAGTTAATTCTGTCATTAGCTGATCCAAAGCTAATTCAATTGTCTGTGTTGACCATTCTCTAAAAAAAAAAAAAAATAAATAGAACAAAACAAAATAATATGATGAATAAGATTAAGAAAAAATATAATTTTCTTTAATTAAGTAAAATTTTTGGTACAATTAAAAAGAAAGAAAATATACAGGAATTATTTAACGGGTTATAGTGGTGTTTCACAAAGAGGAAATAAAATTAAAAGATTAAAAAATCTTTTAAATTATTTTGGAGATTTTTTATTTATCCCTATACATATTTCGGGCTATGAACCCTTCATCAGGAGGTTTAACAGTTTTCTGTTAAACCTCCTGATGCAGGTTCATAGCCCTGAAATATGTATAGGGATAAATAAAAAATCTCCAAAATAATTTAAAAGATTTTTTAATCTTTTTAATTTTATTTCCTCTTGTGAAACACTCACTATAACCCGTTAAATAATTCCTGTGTTTAATATGTTTCACTATAAACTAACACCGCTTTCCCTAAACTTTAAAGAAAAATATAAATTTGAAACAATTTTCTTTGTGAGAGTAGAAGAGTTGTTAATTTTAAGAGGAAATCAATGAGGATGTCACAGGACACACTGATTGATGCAGATAAACATATTATGTAAATAGTTATATATGAAATCGGGATTTTTAAAAAGAAAAGAAGTTTTCTTTTTAAATTTATTTTATTTATTTGCTTCACTTTTGATTACAATGTTTATGGTTTTACAATTTATATTGTTAAGACTGTTAAAGGAGTTTTTAATTTTTATTACTAGAAGGAAACACTTTTAGAAAAACCTTCCGGGACAAATTGGAATGGGGACTCGGGCAAAACTAAGGCTTACACAAGTTGTGAGCAAAATGACAATGAGAGCGGCGCTCTCACGGGCTTTATAGTAAAATATCGTGCTGTGTCAGCAAGCCAAGTAGTGACCCTACAAGGGGCTAACACAGCAGTTTCAACTCTATAACTTATATAGGTATGTAATATATATAGTTGGACAATTTACTACCCCCACCCGCCTACATCTCCCTTTTCTGTATCATCCAAGGGAAAACAAATTTATTAATGTACAATTTCTTTATTTCATCATTGTATAAATTTTTTTTGTTTAATGTCTGTTTTAGTTTTAGGCCTTCATTTCATCATCCCGTGCTATCTAGGGGAGTAATTTTTAATTCTATCTTAATTTTTATTAACGATATCATATTTTTAATAATTTAATTAAAAATAAAAATATTTTAAAATATATTTATTTCGAACAACATAGAATAAATAATCACTCCTTTCTAGAAGCGTCGGAAATTAGATTAATTAAAGTAGAACGCGACCTCCAAAAAATAAGCACTTATGTATCCGTAGAAAAGAAAAAGTAGGAAAACCAACATCCACTTTCTCTTTTCTCAATATACCTATATACCTATATATAATCAGATAGAAATAAATTCGGTCAGACCTAAACATCTTCATCGTAAAATTTCACTGATAAGGTGATTGATAAGTTATTCGAAATTTAAAGATAGGCAAAGGGCATACCTTTTGGAAAAAAAAATAAAACAAAAAATACTTTTCCAAAACTCAAGAGCAATGTAATGGAAATTCCGTGGATAAAATTAGAAAGTTCTTATTGGCAATGAAAGCGAAGTTTGATTTTATAAGAAAAAAAATAATTAAAGTATATTCAAACGCCTCGCAATCAATCACAAACCCAAAGGTTGAAAATATTTTTTTTTCTTTACCCCAGGGCGCAATCACAACGAAGCGGCCTTGAAAGACAATTATAAATTAAATTAAATTAGGGAACGAAGAAAATATTTATTTATTTATAATAAAAAATATTTTCTTCGTTCCCTATTTTAAATTAATTAAAGTATTATCTGTTTGATTTGCGATGTAATAAATAATTTTGTTTACATGTCATAAGGAAGGAAAACAATTTTTTTTTGGACATGTAAACAAAGTTATCTCAGATCAAGATGAGGAGAATAACATCGTTGATTTTTCGTATAAAATCAAGCTCTGCTACTATTGGCAGTAAGAAATTTTAATAAAGATATTATAATTACCTGCCGATTAGAAATTGACAAGTTTTAAGAGCCATCACTGTTGTCGGAGCCATTCCTCCAAAAGAGAGACGACAAGAGATTATTTCATTAGAGTCTTTAGCAAGTTGTACGTTTAAAGCTGCGTTAACAATTGCAATATCATCATCGCGTCTTCTAGCTTGTTTGTATGCAACAAATGATTGTCTTTCACTTGTAAAAGGTATTTTAATAGAAACAAGTACTTCATCTGGTTGAACGATATTGCGTCGATAGCCAGTAAAGAATTCTGCATTCATTTCGACAAAACGAACACCTTTTGCTTTTAATAAAAAAAATCAAAATAAAATTAAGAATTTTAAGACTGATAATAATTGCCATTTTCTATACCTTTGCTTTGGAGTTCAAGTATACAACCAGAAGAGAGAAATATTGGATTTAAATCAGAAATAGGACTGCTAGTCATAATATTTCCACCAATTGCCTAAAAAATATCAATATTAATATCGAATACGTCGCAGTAATGATTTTTTTTAAGTGAAACTACTTTAGGGACGTATCTGAATTTTTTTTTGTTACAATAAAGGGGAAATGTCTCAATAGAGTGAAAATAAGAGACAAGAATTGAGTCCGAGAAAGGAAGCATGTGTTGGGTATCTAGTTGTGTGTCAGTGCATGCGTGATATTTATACCACTTTAGCTGTATTAAATTTTATTAATAAGTTTCACTTCCCCCATGAGCTTATGTGGATGAGGCTCACATATATATATATATTCAGTGAGGCTTCCCGGGATAGGTTCTATGTCATTAGAGGTATTTCAGTTTCTCCGCGTGGGTTTGAGAGTAAAACTCTCAAACCCATCGAGAAACCTGAATACCTCTAATGACATATATATATATATATGTCATTAGAGGTATTTCGGGTTTATATATATATATATATATATATATATATATATATATATATATATTAATGTAATTGATTGAAAGAAGACGAGAACCGAGGTTCATAACCTAGGGGTAATTACTCCCAGGGGGAAAAATAGCTATTTGAAGGGGTAATTAGGATCTAATTAATATAGTAGTGCAGAAAATCCACAAATTCACTATTCCCTCATTATCAATCTCCAGTCGGTCTTTGAACGGACCCAAGTAACATAGGAATATAGGGTCACGTTTTCAACACTTAAAGAAAGGGCTTCTTAATAGGGTGTTTTTTAAAGGTTCACAACTTTAAATTAAAATAAAACAAAGAAAAATATTTTTAATATCAATGAAACTGGCTTTATGGAAAGATAATTTATGCCATTAATGTTTGAATATGATTTCGACCATGTGGCCGCCGCGGCTGGCGCGTAGATGGCGCAATCTGGATTTCCAATTTTCACACACTTTTCGCAGCAATTGCGGCCGTATTTCACCAATAATTCCCCGAATGTTGTGTTCCAAGTGTTCAATCGTCTCTGGTTTATCGGAGTAGACAAGTGACTTGATATATCCCCAAAGCCGATAAACCAGAGACGATTGAACACTTGGAACACAACATTCGGCGAATTATTGGCGAAATACGGCCGCAATTGCTGCGAAAAGTGTGTGAAAATTGGAAATCCAGATTGCGCCATCTAGGGTCCAGCCGCAAAGGCCACATGGCCGAAATCATATTCAAACATTAATGGCATAAAATTATCTTTCCAATAAAGCCAGTTTCATTGATATTAAAAATATTTTTCTATGTTTTATTTGAATTTAAAGTTGTGAACCTCTAAAAAATACACCCTTTAGCTCAGCAGTAGAGTTCAGATTTCATGTTCCACTCCATCAGGGTAATTTTTACTTTAACATGGTATGGTCAGCTATTATATTCGTGCATAAAAAATGTTTTTTAAAAGAAATTGATTATTGATTATTTACTTACTGCTACATTTCGAATTTGTTTTCCAGCAAAATAATGAAGCATTTCAACGATCGATCTCATTATTCGTGTTTTACTTTCTGTAAGTATTAAAAAAAAAATGTAAAAATTATCTTACCTTATATTGTCCATATATCAATATATTAAAACAAATAAATATAGAGATAAATTGATTTGAAAAATATTTTACAGGAGTAGAGTGGCAGATTTAGAACTTGAGAAGCCCCAGGCGCAATAAGATTTTGAGGCCCTCCTTTAAATATTTTTACTACCCCTACACGCTACAGTGTGCATTCTACTCTCATGTTTTTACTTTACCTTACAGGGTATGGTCAAGTATTGTAATCATGCATGAAAAAAGTGTATTTTTTTTGCTTTGTTCTTCCGAAAGATCTCAAAAACGGCTGAAACTAATTTGATGAAAAAAAATGAGTAAAACCATGGTATTTTGGTCTACAAAAAAAAGAGAGAGAACATCGAAAAAAATTTATTTTATGAGATATTAATTATTGTGTCAAAATGTTTGTTAGTTCGTCTGTGCGTTACCAAATTTTTTGTACACTCTAGCTCAAAAACTAATTCACAATATCAATACAAAACTTCCCAAGTAATTTTTTAGTATTGAGATTAAGAGCTGATTAGATTTTGTTTGAAATCGAACTGAAAATTAAGGGGGAGGGAGTTATTAAATAAATAAAATTATAGAATTTGCAAACTCAAAAAAATCAGGAAAAGTCATTTTTCGAGGACCAAAATTGGGAAGGGGGAGGGGTCAAAAAATAGATCTATCAATATAAGACTATTTATTATTTTTATTATGAAAAAAATAACAATTAAATAAAATTATGTTTTTTATTTTAAAAGGTTAATTTTGAGACCCCTTATTTATGAGGCTTCAGGCGCGCGCCTCGTGCAGAAATCCGCCACTACACGGGTAATTAATTACGATTAGGTATGTAGTGGCGATGGATAAATTTGTTAAAAAAATTGATATCACGAATAATAATTTATAGTAATGAATTACAAGTGCTAGTGATGAGAAAGTTGAAATAGTTATCTCCATTTAATCCTTTATTTTAAGTAAATGTTTAAAATAAAGAATTAAATAAGAAATAACTTTTATTTCAACTTTTCCCATCACTGGCCCCTTAGCCAATTCATTAAAATAAAATTGGGGCACCAAACACGGTTCTATTTAAAAATAATTTATAGTATTTTTAATTATCTATTTAATTAGTTTAATTTTATTTACCTGGCATAGAAGATATTAGATTTTTAAATTTGGACTCCATTTTTTCCAGAGTAACGGCTGCACCAACAATCACTCCTGAATCTTGAATTTCAATTCGAGTCATTTCGGGAATTAGAGAAGGCTGTACAAGAATTGGGTAAAGAGTACGTCGAGCCTTTACTTCCACACCTAATCAACAAAGAAGTAACAAGAGGAATTAATTTAAAAATAGAAAAATTTAAATTATTTACATCAATCATATAAATCATAATCAAGTTGTTGTTTATCTGTTTAACACTATTAAAATGAAAATTTGTCATGTTTTCTATTTAAGGTAATTCTTTCACAAATGCAAAAATTCAAGAAGTCTTCGAAACTTGGAATATTAGTTATTAAAAGCATAATAAACACACTGTTAAAATTTGAAGACGATTTACCAGACTAAACATGAAATAATTGCAATAAAAAATGAAATTTTTTACATATGGTAGATTGGGAAAGGGTGGGAAAATGATCATTATTTTATTTTTTTTCATTGAAGGACTTTCACCATCTTGATGAAAAACTAATATTTGTTAAAATAATATATTCGGAGTAACTTAAAAAAAAATTGAAATGATTTTGATAAAAAATAAAAAAAAAACATATTTGGGCGATTATTTTTAGTGGAGGGGATAAAATATCAATAGCTTGGAAACGATCCATTCATAAAACGTACAGTCACATTAAAAAAACATAACCTAAAATTTTAACACCGTTCATATTTATAGAGTGGTTACGAGGCTAAAACTTTTTGTGTGGATTGTCGCGAAAGAACCTCCTTAATAAGAAATATGTTAAAATCTTAAAAGGACATCAATATCAAGTATTCAACCAATGTCTGTCAAAGGACATATAATTTTTTATAAGTCCATGGATTTCCAAAAAATCGTTATTGACTTTTGCGACACTCTCTAAGCTCAATAGCCTTGCCCAGGGCCTTGTCAAGCTATTTTCGCCGCATGTGTGCAAAACTGAATTTTGCGGTCTACTGATAGAATGATAAATTAAAAGGTTTAGTTATATATACCCTACCATACGGTAGTAAATCGTGCATTAAAAAAGTGTTTCTGTAGCTTCGTATCTTTGGAATATCTCAAAATTGGGTAAAACAATTTTTATAAAAAAATTGAGCGAATTCACCGCTTAAAATTAAACCTGGTATAGTAAACTCGTATATTAGACATCTAGAGGAGAGATTTATAATCAATCATTTTAAAAATTGCAAGGAGGAAATTTTTTTTTTAATAAGATTAAGGATATATCTAATTTATTAATACGCTTAATTTGTATCAAGAAGTGAATTTAATTTTATTTAGGAACGAATCAAAGATTTTAGTATAAATATTTTTACATTGCTTATCAGAGGGCCACTCGTCCCCTCGGGAATTTAGCTAACGGCCCGGCAAGCTAGTTAGGGCTTGGGTTAGATTCCCGAGGGACGAGGCCTTCTGATATGCAATTTAAAAATATTTCTACTAAAATCTTTGATTCGTTCCTAAATAAAATTAAATTCCTTCTTAATATTATAATTGGGTTGATTTTTGAAAAATTCCATCATTTTTTTTTAAAAAAAAGAAACTCAAAAAATATGCTTAAATCTTTACATTAATTATTATATATCATTTTTATATGCTTTTCTTACAAAAAATATTTGAAATTTGCTCGAGATTATAGTAAAATATATATTAATTATGTGAATTGAATTTTCCCACTGAAAAATCCTCAAGACACCAGCGCGATTAAAATAAAAAATCAACTGGTATGGTTACCACACGACTTTCACATTCTCACTTATTTGAAATCATTGCGATACTCCTAATTTACACCCCTTTTTTTATTTCAATCGGATTAAAATTTATACCCGCCTCATGAGACTTGATACGTACACTAATTAAAAAAAAAAAATCTTTAGTGCCATTTTTGAGAAAATCAAAAAAAAATCTTTCATATAAATTCAACTTCCGGAGTTCCAATTTCAACCAAAAGCTTGCTATACTCCTTTTAGCCTATTTCGAGCTTAAGTTTCGAATTTCGTAGCTCTGAGACTTCTGGTTGCGAAACGCAGGTGGGTACATACATACATACGTACGTAGGCGCTGACCAATGGAATTTTGGTAATTTTTTGGCCTCTGGGTATAACAATATCCGGTTTTATGTCCTAAATCGGGTTTGAAACCATTAATGGCATCTATTCCTTCTATAGATTATAGAATATAAATGTGAAAGTAAGAAAAAGACCTGATCTGAGGTAAGGCTTTCCTTAGAGTTCTCCAAGAATTTGTGAATTGACTATAAAACAAATTGTGTCACTTTAACATTTAAATATTTAGAAAGATTAACTTTTCAAGTTTTTTGAAGAATTTTAGATTTAATTATATTACGTTAAAGAATTCTTATTAATAAAAACTATTAGTATTTAATTATAAAATTGCAAATGACTAAACGGACCTACTTCAGTGTTTCCTACAATAATCTTCATATTTGGATGACGCTCTTTAAGTTGAAGAACCTCAACGAGAGATGTCGGCCGGTGCCATTCTACATTAGGTCCCTGTATAAGGACATATTGTAGATCTAATGCATTGGATACTTGAAATAAAAAATTCACTTATAAAAATCAAATTATTGTCATCATGTAATTATAATGAAAAATTATTATTATAGATACTATAATATCACGTCATAAAAAATAAATTAAATTAGCATTAAATTAAAAATTACTTACTTGAAGTTCTGGAGGGAAAATTGGTTCTTGACTAGCATCATATGGAGTAAATTCAAGAGGTTCAAATAATTTGTTATTTTCTTCATCATCTTCCTGTTTGTGTCCTCCATTCTTACAACATTTATCTCCCATTGCACAAACTCCATTTTTATTATTATCTTTGTTGTTCGTAAATTCCTCATCATAGTCAATTAGCAAAGTTTTAAATCCCTCAATAATAGCTCGATATCCTGTACACCTACAAAGATTTCCTGAAAAAGGGCAAATTTTCATTTTTCATATTAATATATCTGGTTATGGGAGTCTGGTTAGCCGAGTTGGCTAACACGCTGGCCCCTCTTCGGCATCGATGATGACGATGTTGGAGCGGGAGACCGGGGTTCGATCCTGGCTAGCATATAAAATTTCTACCGGCTAAAACTCGGCTCCCTCACTAACCCTACTAACACTTTACTGATGTGCTGTCTAAATGGGCATTGTTCCCGGTGACAATAAATAAATTAAAAAAAAATATCTGTTTATAAATTATTATGCTAAGTACATACCAGTATAGATATTTTTTCATTAAAAATTTTCTCTTTTTAAGTGACTTAAACTTTACCACAATACTGAATTTTAGCATCTTAGGATCTTTGGACGCAGGCCCGTTTTTAACCCTCGTGGCGCTATGGGCAAAGTACAGTGACTCTATAGTCACAGTAGAGCAAAGTAAACAGGTGCGCCCTCTTTACGCCCCAAAACCCTTGCGTCCCTGGGCATGTGCCAATTTTGCCCAGTTATAGAATCGGGCCTGTTTGGATGTATTCTAAATTTGAAAATGTGTGTTTTAGTTAAGTTTATGCATCTGTTTTAAGGAAATAATTTTCACCCATATAAACGTTTCTACTGCGAAGTTACAGGGGAATAAAAATTGAGTGAATTGCTTCAGGGAAAGAATATTCCGAGAATGATCGCACGTTCGAATCGAGAGCAAGATGATGACAGATGACAACCGCTTGTCCCGACAACAGTCGGTTTGAATATTTACTTTTATTATTATTTATTTTTTTCAATGGAAAATTCATGTTTTGATAATATACCAGGTTAGATGGTCACAAGAGCCTAAAGAGTCAATGCTCTGTCTGTCTTGATTGATATTTATTGTATGAGTATAGTAATAGAAATAAAATTTACCTTGTAGTGCAATTTCCATATCTCGGAAGCCAGGACGTGCTTCGTGTGTTTTTTTCTTGTTTGCTGTTTCTCGTAAGAGAGCGTACATGGACATTATTATTCCAGGGGTACAAAATCCGCATTGGGATCCATGAGCTTTTGCAAGTCTTTCCTGCACTGAATGAAGTCCTCTAGTCGTCGATCCTAGTCCTTCAATTGTAGTGACAGCCAATCCATGCATCGATAATACTGGAGCAAGGCAGGCATTTACTGCCAAATGTCTTTATTATAAGGAATCAATAGAATTAAAATAAATATAAAGTTAATTGTATGTTGAAATTTGACAAAGAGATAGGTACATATCGGTTCCCGTCATACATAATCCATATCACTCACTAGATCAGTGCTTCTTAAACTATGGGCCGCGACCCCATACTCCTGTCTGTCTGTTTTCTGTCTGTCCGCGCTCTTTTGTGTCCAGTGGGCATAAAAACGGCTGGAGATATTCTTATGAAATTTTGCATTTGGATCAGATGTCTTCTAACTTAAAATCTGAGCTATAGAATATTTTGATATTTTGACCCCAAAAGGGGGTTTTGTGAGGTCAATATAAGAAATTATAAAATAACACCTTTACTATTAACTCTACGGCAAATTCTGTCCGGAGCAAAGTTGTAGAGGATGTGATTTCTGGCAACTTTTGTTTAAAAAAATTCCCCCAAACCCCACCCAATAGGGAGGGAGGGTCAAAAAATTAAAATTCTAGCGCTTTGAACCAAACTCAACCAAAATTTGTATAATTAGAAGAAAAGATGTGATTTCTGACAACTTTTGTTTAAAGAAATTCTCCAAAAAACCGACCAAAAGGGGAAGGTCAAAAAATTAAAATTCTAGAGCTTTGAACCAAACTCAATCAAAATTTGTATCCACAATCTGTGAACCCCTAAGGAACTAGAAACTCAACAACCAACTAACCAAAATTGGTAGAGGTCCCGAGGGGGCGAAATCTCCTGGTTAGCAAGAGGTGGTACTACTCGCCCCCTGGCTAGCAAGAAGCCCGCCTTAGGCCGGCTTCGCAGCTAGTTTATTATACGATTTTAAGATTTCTCAAAATTCAACTACCTTTATTAATTTTGGGCCACGTTCCGCTTTAATTAGTTGGATATCTGGGCAATCTGGAAATGAGTGTTTTTTTTTAAATTGAGATACTCAGCTAGAGAATTTTCTTATTTTGGGTTTTTAAAATCGCGAAATGTTTGGTTACTCGAATTTATAAATTTCTCCGTTTTTCTCACGTAAATCGCATCGAGCTCACGCATTTTAAGTTATAGACACCCTCATTCTCGAAATTGGACAATTTATTGAATCCTTTTATTTGCAACTCAGCTCAAAATACAATGAAATGTATTTAAGTTAAATTTTTTTGAATTTCTCTTTTTTAAGTGGTGTCCTGCTTTGGAATTATCATTATCCTGTCAAGTAGCTTTTTAGAGTTGGCTACCCTTAATGAAAGCAACAAGATTAGCTTTAATAAGCTAATAGATGTTTCCTGACCTTCACCTATTAAAGTGAACCTATTGCTTAACTTCGAGATCAAATGGACACCAGTTGAGCTTACTTGATAGCAAATAATAGCAACTATTTTACACAGCAAGTATTTTATACAGAGAGAGCTTACTTGATAGCAAATAATAGCAACTATTTTACACAGCAAGTATTTTATACAGAGACTTGTGGCCCTTGTGGGGGAAGGGAGAAGACATGCCAAAATGAGATTTAAAGCTATTTTTTTTTATTTCAAATAAAATATATAAAAAATATATCTAAGGTATGAGTCAAATATTAAAATACATATAAAAAACGCCTGAAGTGGTTTTACTTTCTACTGGAATTGATTAGTGGGGCCTAAAGAGGGAAATTTTTACAAGTAAATATACTTATTCATATATTTAACATTTTTTAAGGATACTGTATTTCAGCAGGTTCTACTGTTCTATCAATTTTGCTGACCATGACAGTACAAGCTCCACAGCCTCCTTCTGCACATCCTAACTTTGTTCCTGTAAGACGTACTAAAAATATACTTAAGGAAAAATATATTGATAATTTTTAAAAATAACGTAAACAATATATTATTGAATTAATGATTTATTTAAAATCTCACAGATTTTATTATTAAGGATACATTTATTTCGTAGATAATAAAGAAGAGTCCATTCTGGATTAACATTTTTATCCTGCACCTGTAAACAAAAAGTATTTCAGTTAAATTTTTTATGAGTAGTTTAATTTTAATTTGATATATATGCGTTAAGTTCTTAATAAGAAATGTTCTATAATTTATTATTATCATAACGTGTATTTCATAATATGACTATTAAGTAATTTTAAATATTAGTTGGGCTTTAAGTGACCCAGATAGTTTGAGATAAGAAAGAGTGAAAAATAATTCATTAAAGTGAATATATTTTAAAATGTAGATTCAATTCTATAGTGAAGTAAAATTTTATTTTTGAATGATATTAGTAATGAAGCTGTTGTAGCTTTTATTTTTGTTATTAATTTGATTAAAATTTGAATGATATGTTTATTAGGTACTTTCTTTTACTTTACTATATGGTCAAGTATTGTAATCGAATATGATAAAAGTCTTGTTTTTTTTGCTTACATTTTTCAAAATATCTCAAAAACGGCAAACGCTGTAGCTCAAAAACTAGTGTGAATTAGGGATGTTACGGAGCTTCAACTCCGACTCAGAAAGGTCGGAACTTCCGATTGATTTTACACCTCCGACTCCGATTTCGGCTCAGATAATTTTGCATCGGAGGTTGTAACGAAGATCGAAAGATTGGACGGCGGTCAGTAAGAGCGCGCACCTAGAAGTTTTGACTTGTCGGCTGGGGAATCCCCTCAGCAAAACTTGTCTTTTTGGGATCCCCCAGTAAAACTTGTCTGTTGGGGAATCCCCTCAGCCCCTCACGCCAGGATATTTTTCTATTGTTGCATGTTATTTACGTATGTGTCTTATTATTTATATTCGACTGATTAAAGAGACTGAATTATAATTCTATTATTTCATTAGGCCAGAACTTAAGGGAGTTCGAGACTGCTTATCTTGTTGATCTTCGAAAAATCTTTTGTATTTCTCCATGTTAATAATGAGGTTAATTTCGAATAAAAATCTTTGTTTTGATAATATTAATAAAAAGAATATTGAGATAAATTTTTCTCATTATAAGAACATTTATTTAACACAAAAACGATTTCAACAAATAGAGTTACTAGTGCTTTTGTCATATTCTGTTGGCTGCAACTAACTTTTTATTTTTACATTTATGAATAACTAATTAGCTAGACTGTCAAATCTATTGAAAAATGTATCATTCGATTCATAAAAGTTGAATTATTGATCTGTATAAATTTGTTGAAAATTGTATAATTTGTATAGAAGTTATAGCCCTTTTAAAAGCTCGGTCCATTTACTTACATGTTAAAAGGACAATTTTCAATAATTTATTTCTCGGTAATGAGACAGACGATCAACTTCAAATTTCGGGAATAAATATTTAATGCATCAATGATTCGATGGTAAAAATTTGAGAATTTTTTTATAAAAATGATAAACAGTCCAGAACCTCCTTAACAGTTAGTTAAATACATCTCTCTTCTACTCAGACTCCGATAAATGAAATTTAAAATCTCCGGTTCCGACTCCGGTTCCGGTAAACCCACCTCCGTAGCATCCCTATATGAATATCAAAATTAAATTTCACCTGTAGTTTTAATACATTGAGATTAAAAGATTATTAGTTTTTTTATAGAAATCGAACCTTAAATTAAAGGGGAGGAGGGTTTAAAAATTTTAAATGATAAAATATTCAAACTAAAAAACAAACAAACAAGAAAAATAGAATTTACAATAAAAGGGTCCTATAATAAAAAAAGAGAGTAATCAAAATGAAATCAAAGTCACTGTCTAAAAGTGATCAAGATTTCTAATTTTATAAATGTTAGAAAATACATTCCAGTTTAAGCTTTGGGTGTTTATGTTATTTCTAACATTGTTTCTCAACATTTTAGAAGTACGGGATGAGAGGTTAAAAGTCGTTAGAAAATCTACAATGGGAAAACTTCCAGCTAGAATCAGGGGGCGGATTTCAGACACCATCCCCCTCTCCCCAAAAATCACTGTAAAAAGGAAAGAAATATGTCTATAGATATCGGCATGAGAGATAGATAATTAAAATCAAACAAAACTTTTTAAAAAACTGGAAAAAAAAATGATTGAAATGTATTTATCGTAATTTTAAACTTATAAATTATTTTAAATCCCCTATCCTATTGTAAAGACGGAGCTAATTTGAGATATCCCTATTAGTCCAAGAGCTGGTGACAAATTTTGACTACGGATTTGATACAACTAGCAATAATGCGTAATAGTACCGTCTATGATAGTTGTACAGGGAAGTAATAGAAAGATTTCTTTAAATGGTTTTATTCAAAAAAAAAATGACGGTTTGAGAGAAGAGGCAGTTTTTAGGTGATTTTTTCCAAAACTCAATTTCAATCAAATACCTCAATTAAAACTATAAAAATTTCAAAAAATTATCCCATCCATTTCTTATCAACGACAAATAAGAGCAAATTTGATATCTCAAGTATTTTCTAAGATATAATACTTTATCTATCAAAAGTACCAACTAAGTATTCTCTTTTAAGGAGGACTGGTAAACATTGAACACAATTTATTTGTTTTTTTACTTTCACATTCTATATAAAATTTTAAATTTAAAAAATATAATGTAGAAGTATTGCATTCGCTTCCCGGGTCTTGATACTTTGAGAGCTTATTTCTCTGAGGTGAAAAAAGTTAATTTCACTTTGTCACTTCTAGGGGAAAAGAATCGATGTCCTTAATAGTGTGAAACCCGATTTAAAACAAAAAATCGGATATTGTGGTCCCCAGAGATAAAAAAGTAACCAAAAATTAATTGGTCCGTTTGTATGTATGTATGTGTATACCCCGCCTGCGTTTAGCAACCATAAGTCTCAGAGCTACGCAATTTGAAGTTTAAGTTCGATATAGACTAGTAGGAGTACAGCAAGCTTTTGGATGAAATCGGAAGACCGGAAGTGGACATTTACATGCAAGATTTAAAAATCGTTGGAGCCGTTTTGAGAAAATAAAAACAAAACGAAAAATCTTTCATGTAAATGTCCACTTCCGGTCTTCCGATTTCAACCTAAAACCTTGATGTACTCCTTCTAGCCTATATCAAGCTTAAGTTTCGAATTTCGTATCTCTGAGACTTATGGTTGCGAAACGCAGGGGAGTTAATTCACACGGGAAGTTTTTCGTTTTTTGTGATTTTCTCAAAAACGGCTCCAACGATTTTTTTTTTTTTTAAATCAGTGTACTTGTCAAGTGTCATAAGTTGTTAGTCGTGTATAAATTTTAATACGATCATTTTGGCAAAAGAAAAGAGCAAGGATTAAGTTAAGGTTTATTTTTTAAATCCATTAACATCGACTGAGAAGCCCAATAAATGGACAGCCTCTCACACATCTTCAAGGTATTTGAACCAAAGAGGATATTAGAAAAAATTTTATTTTTGTGGCTAGAAATTAGACAACATTGAGAATGGTTTGAATTAATGCTAACTAAATTTTGAGAGCCCCATTTTCCAAAGTGTTTAGGTCTAGAATGATTGAAGAGGCCTACCTACCGAGCGAGTCTACTATAGAATTCACTCAAAAAAAATTTTGTCATTGTGTTGAAAAATGTGGAGAAAAATCATTTTCAACCATGATTAATATTTATCTGTGTGCAAAATTATTTTAACAATGATATTTTTTGAATAATTTGAGATTTTAATTCGTTTCTACCTATAGTAAAATAAAAAACAATCGAACAGGTGTATTCAGTAGAATTACCATCTAATAAATTAATGCATCGAAACTGCTAACAGAGCACCGAGTCTTGACAAACTTTCACTTTTTCCTCCAATTATACATTGAATTTTTTAAGATTCGACCTCTACTGTTAACCATTGCTGAAGGCAGACCAGTGATCTAAGAACTTTTTTAACAATTATTCTAAAATATATTACAATAAAATGAATCCCACCCAAAACACTTCTGTGAATAAACAGGTCAAGTTCGAAAAAGTAGTAAAATCCAGGAAATCTATTCTACAATTTTCACTCCTTCATTTTAGGGGTTGAAAGAGAGAAAAGTCTGGTTTTTTGGAACTTTTCTTTTATTAGTGATCAAAACTCTACCAGCATACGAAATTTCACGTTGTTAGAAAATTAGTAGAATTACTCGAAAGGTTTTAACGAGGGGTGAACCGCGACCTAATATCGTGTACACCTAGTTTCATTTCCAAATATTTCCAAAAAATTCCAGTACTTTAAATACTAAAATAATTCAACATAATTCCAAAAACGTGTACACCTAATTCCAATTGCGGTTCACCCCTCGTGTTTTAATGACCTGTCAGTAAGTGAGTCAGTCAGTGCCAAAATTAGCTATTTTCTCAGGTCCATATTTCAGAATCTATTTGTGCTATATTATTGAAATTTGGTACACTCTACAAGATCATTTACATAATTAGATGTTTATAATTTCAGCTCTCTATCTCAAATGGGTTCTGAGCTGCAGGGGGATCAAAAGTGGGTCGAAATTGTTCGTGTATAAATAGAGTACAGCGTCCTTACGACCAATACTCGAACTTGACCTGGGCACCCTGTGCGGTTTGATATATTAAAAAATTAATTAATAAATACAATATGATACATGAGATATAAAAAAATGTAGATAATAAACAACATTAATAAAATAGAATAAAAAGAATTTCATTGAAAATATTTTTCTTTTAAGGGCTTGAAGAATCGATATTGTTTCATTATTGATACAATAATATCAAAATGGTGGCTATTTGATCAAAGAGCAATATTTGTGTACAGTTTTCGGGCTTGTGCAAATTTTATTTATGTCCTCATTACCCCCAAAATTTTAATTTTAATCCCACTTGGGTAATTTACCGCGATTCACCTAGCCCTGGCATAGAGGAATCGGATTAAATAAGGTTTAATGGTTCAAATCTATATTAAATAGTTTGTGATCTATATTAAACAATAAAACATAGAGAAAGCGGTGTTGGTTGATAGTGAAACATTATGTTAAATTATAATGAGTTTTAAGTTCAAGTTAGTGGTGTTTCACAGTAAGTTTTGTTTTTTGTTAGCCAAATTGAGTCTTAAATGGGTTATGAAACATCACAAACTTCAACTTTAAACCCATTATAATTTATATTAAACAAATTTGATGAAAAAATATGGATAATTTCCCTAGAGTAAAAGAAAAATTTGAAAACAAAAATACAAAAACAAAAATAAAAATTAATATAGATAAAAAATAGCAGCCATTTAAAATAATCAACTAAACATTTACGATGTCTTATCTTGATATTACATAATAATAAACTGATTAAACCAAACGTTAACAAAATAGATTAAGTGATATAATTTTTTAAACGGGTTATAGTGGCGTTTCACAAAGTGGAAATAAAAATTTAAAAAAATTAAAAATTTCTTTAATTGTATTTTGGAGATTTTGTATTATTCTCTATACATATTTCGGGTTACGAGCCCATCTTAACCAAAGTCTTTTGTTTTCAATTTTTAATTTTTTTAATTGTTATTTCTTCTTTGTAAAACACACTATAACCCGTTTAAATAAGGTGACGTGTTCTGATGTGGCCATCCACTTGACTTTACCATATAACCTGGCCCCTCACTTAAATTTAATATTTAATAAAATTATTTATAATCATGTACGGGGGGGGGGGGGGGTTAGTTTTTGCATTTTTAGACTCCTGGGACCCACTGATTATGTATACAAAATTTGGTTAAGTTTGGTAAATGACAAAGATTTTCATTTTTTGACCCTCCGCCCCCCCCCCCCACCCCCATTTCGGGCGGTTAGTTTTTGCATTTTTAGACTTCTGGGGACCCACTGAATATGTATACAAAATTTGGTTTAGTTTGGTAAATGGCCAAGATTTTCATTTTTTGACCCTCCGCCCCCCCAATTTCGGGCGGTTAGTTTTTGCATTTTTAGATTTCTGCGGACCCACTGATTATGTATACAAAATTTGGTTGAGTTTGCTCAAACGACCTAGATTTTTAATTTTTAACCCCCCTCGACCCCTCTTAATTTTGGGTCGATATGCACCAAAATCTAATCAGCTCTTAATCTCAATGGACCAAAACTATGTGTGAAATTTGGTTTCGATATTCACACTAGTTTTTGAGCTAGCTCGTACACAAATTTTGTAACGCACAGACTAACTAACTAATTTATGTATACAAAATTTGGTTTAGTTTGGTAAATGGCCAAGATTTTCATTTTTTGACCCTCCGCACCCCCCAATTTCGGGCGGTTAGTTTTTGCATTTTTAGATTTCTGGGGACCCACTGATTATGTATACAAAATTTGGTTGAGTTTGCTCAAACGACCTAGATTTTTAATTTTTAACCCCCCTCGACCCCTCTTAATTTTGGGTCGATATGCACCAAAATCTAATCAGCTCTTAATCTCAATGGACCAAAACTATGTGTGAAATTTGGTTTCGATATTCACACTAGTTTTTGAGCTAGCTCGTACACAAATTTGGTAACGCACAGACTAACTAACTAATTAACTAACTAACTAACTAACTAACTAACTAGCTAGCTAACTAACAGACATTTTGACAAAACAATTATTATCTCGAAAAATATAATTTTTTCGATGTTCACTTATTAAAGCTTTTTTGTAGAGCGAAATGCCATGATTTCTCTCAATTTTTTTAATCGAAATAGTTTCAGCCGTTTTTTAGATATTTTGAAAAAAAGAAGGAAAAAAACACTTTTTTCATGCACGATTACAATACTTGACCATACCCTGTATGGTAAAGTAAAAACTCTTGTGTTTAATATGTTTCACTATAAACCAACACCGCTTTCCCTAAATGTTATTGATATAATTTTGTTATTTTGAATTAATTTTTCTATGTTTCAAAACAAGAAAAGTCACAAAGACTTCAAGAAACACTCTTGCATTGAAGGGGTCCATTAGAGAATTGTTGAAAGGCGAGTGACGACCAGGTGGGGACAGAAAGTTGAACGGGCAGTTGCCTTGAGAGTATGCACTCGGGGTTGAAATATGAAACGTAAGTTGAAACGCATGTTGAATTGAAAGAGGAAGACGAAAGTGCACTGGTGTGGACATAGCTTTGGAGTTAGAAGTTTTGTAACAAATTTAATTCTCAATATAATGTTCTTATCCTATTTTACATATCTTATCTACTCTTATTAAACGAGCAAAAATTGTATATATATATATTTGTATCTTGGTTCTATTTTGAAAACGACTCTACCGATTTTGATGAAATTCACGGGTTAGGGGGTTTTTGGGTTGGCAATTCGATCTGTCACGGTCTCATCTTCGACAAAATTGTTTTTGATGGGTTATTTCGTAATCAAATTAATTATTCTCAGAAAGACAAATCCAAATCTTGGAGTTTAAAAAAGGTTTCTCTTTTGTTTACTTTTGTACCCAGACGGACAATGGGTCGGGCTAATCCTTTATTCTCAAATAAAAAGGCCTTGAAGAAGTATTGTGATTGTGGATTTTAACATATTTTTGTTCTCCCTAAACGTTAGAAATATTAATAAACGTTTTATAATTGTTTTTATAAAGAACTTTATTTATTTAATAGAATAAAAAATAATCAAGAATTTATTTAAAAATATATTTCGCATAAACAGGTCTCAATTTTCTGAAAAAACAACACATTGTGAAAGGTTTTATTTATTAACAATTGGCTGAATAAAAATGAATCATATGGTTGAATCAAAACAAGTGCAGGAGGTGGAGTGCAGTGATGGGGGATCCTGGGGTAGGGCGAGGTTTCGGGGGTGGGGTCGAGTGGGGTGGAGGTGTGTGGGGGGGGGGGGGTACAGTGGCCGAATATTATATATTTTTGTATTTTTTTTAATTTGAAAACTGCTCTCAAATAAAAATCGACCTTTTTATCAGAATTTTAAATTAAAAATAATATTAAAATAAAGCTTTTAACTGAAGGAAGAAGTTATCGAGCATCGCTCGGTGCCTCCAGGTACTCTTATATTAAACAAGGAATGCTTGTAAATTTATGTTGCAGTAAAACCCCGTTTTTTAGTAAAAACGCGTTTCGCTGAATACCTTTATGGCAACTAGAGTTTACTGATGATGGTTGAGGTTGGTTCAAAGGTCTAGAACAGTGATTCTCAACCTCTGTGCCGCGAGATTCTTGAAGTGTGCCGCCTCTGCTAGGCAGTGGTCCCTCCCGATTTGACAATTTTTTTTTTTTTTACATTTCTTTATCAATTGACACTAAATTTAATTTTATTTATTTTCTCAGAAAGACGGACTGGTAAGCGAAATAAGTAGGTTATAATGAAAGACAGTCGATAAATTATTTAAATTTTATTCAAATTCCGACGTTTCGGAGGTTTTTCTCTCCTTCTTCAGGGTATTGAATAGTTATTGATGGGTGAGTATAACTCGGTTCCCATTTGTCTCTCCTTTCAGTGATAGCAACAATATTACAATCTTTTTTAACATTATATCATAATATAACTAAGTACAGTGAAGAAGAAGAGGGAAAAAGTCTCAGAAACGTCAGAATTTGAATAAAATTTAAATAATTTATGGATTGCCTTTCACTAAATTTAATCTAAATATTTATTTGATCATTTGAACTGAAGAGGTAGTAACATTTTACAGGATGCAGAATGTCCTATGATAATTTTATAGGTACATCAATCAATAACCCAAATAAAATTCTATTAATTTATTTTATTGTTAGTGTGCCGCCAAATTTTTAAATTATTAAAAGTGTGCCTTGACTAAAAAAAGGTTGAGAATCACTGGTCTAGAATCTTCATTTTTGACCTTCCGGCTCATTTCTTGTATTTAATTTCAAAAATTTTTAATCGAAAATGTCAAAAATTAGAAGAAAAGTTGTAGAGGATATAATTTTTGACATTTTCGTTTAAAATTTTTTGAAAATAAACAAGAAATGAGGCGGAAGGTCAAAAATGAAGATTCTAGACCTTTAAACCAAACTCAAACAACATCAGTAAACTCTAGTTGCCATAAAGGTATTCAGCGAAACGCGTTTTTACTAAAAAACGGGTTTTTACTGCAACATATCTGCATATAGAATCGGTTTCTCGAAAACGGCTCTAACGATTCCGCTAAAAATTGGTGTGCTTATCAAGTGTCATGAGTTATTAGTCGTGTATAAATTTTAATCCGATTGAAATAAAGGAACGGGGTGGAAATTAGTCATGTCGCAAAATAAATATTTTAATCGTTCATATCTCGTCTTCGGAAAGTCGCAGAGCCTTGAAATTTGAAAGTTAAGAAGCAAAAAGTTACCGAGCATCGCTCGGTGCTCCAGGCACTTATAATAAATTTATTTTTTATTTTAAAATTCTATTAAATGAGCTCAGTCAATTTAAATAATATCTTAATATTTTTGGGGACCATTAAAATTACCTCACGGACCACGGGTTGCCGACCGCTGCCCTAAATGACCTTTTGGAACTCACACTCCATGTGAAAATGAGAGTGACCCAGAGGGGGTTAAAAATCATTTAAATGATAAAATTTTACACAAAAATACTTAAAGTTATTTCCTTAGATGAGTTCCATATTTAAAACAAGATATGTTCAATTGCTAATGTGCCTAAAATTAAGAGGAGAGGGTTATTTCGTAAATTATTATAAATCATTTTATTAAATATTAAATATAAAGAAGGAGCCAGGTGTATAGTTAAGTCATGTCGATGGACACACCAGTTTATTTTACTATAGAAATAGATTAGTCTCAAAAAATTATTCAAAAATGATTATCTTTTGAATAATTTTTGCATTTTTTAAATGGAAGATTTGGAGCTTGAAAGCCCAAAATCTAAGTAGTTCTCTGCATTGGAAATATAAAAATTTTAGCACAAGAACGAACTTTCTACGACTTTTTGTTGATAAGTTATCGCGGGTATCTGAATCCAGACACACTGACAGAAAAGATAATTGTTGAAAGTGGTTTTTCTCTACGTTCCATACATTTTTCTAAGTGGAAAATTTGGAGCTAGAAAGCCCAAAATCTAATCAGTTCTCTGCATTGTAAATACAAACATTTTAGCACAAGAACGAACTTTCTACGACTTTTCGTTCTTAAGTTATCATGGGTATCTGATTCCAGACACACTGACAGAAAAAAAATCATTGTTGAAAGTAATTTTTCTCTACGTTCCAGACATTTTTCAATAATTTTAAATTTTTTTTAAGTGGAAAATTTGGAACTAGAAAGCCCAAAATCTAATCAGTTCTCTGCATTGGAAATACAAACATTTTAGCACAAGAACGAACTTTCTAAGACTTTTTGTTAATAAGTTATCGCGGGGATCTAATCCAGACACACTGACAGAAAAAATCACTGTTGAAAGTGATTTTTCTCTACGTTCCAGACATTTTTCAATAATTTTGAACTTTTTTAAGAGGAATATTTGGAACTAGAAAGCCCAAAAATCTAATTAGTTCCCTGAATTAGAAATACAAAAGTTTTAGCACAAAAACGAACTTTCTACGATTTTTCGTTCTTAAGTTATCATGGGTATCTGAATCCAGACACACTGACAGAAAAAATCATTGTTGAAAGTGATTTTTCCGAGGGGTGATCCGCGATTGGAAGTAGGTGTACACCTCTTTGGAAGTATTTTGGAAGTACATGGAAATATTTGGAAGTACTTGGAAATATTTGAAAGTGCTTGGAAATATTTGGAAGTGCTTGAAAATATTTGGAAGTACTTGGAAATATTTGGAAGTACTTGGAAATATTTGGAAATACTTGGAAATATTTGGAATTACTTGGAAATATTTAGAATCACTTGGAAATATTTGGAAGTACTTGGAAATATTTGGAAGTTCAAGTGGAAGTAGGTGTACAGCATATTAGGTCGCGGTTCACCCCTCGGATTTTTCTCTACGTTCCAGACATATTTCAATAATTTTACATTTTTTTAAGTGGAAAATTTGGAGCTAGAAAGCCCAAAATCTAATCAATTCTCTGCATTGGAAATACAAACATTTTAACACAAGAACGAACTTTCTACGCCTTTTCGTTCTTAAGTTTTCGTGGGTATCTGAATCCAAACACACTGACAGAAAAAAAGCATTGTTGAAAGTGATTTTTTTCTACGTTTCAGACATTTTTCAATACAATTAGCAAAAAATAAAATTTGAAATTGCTTCATCTACGTCTTGGGCGCATCGAGGAATAATTACTCTAAGTTTAAAAATTCGCATATAATATAGATTCGAAGAAAAAGTAATTTTTTCCTTTAGTCGCCCTGGCCCAATTGATATTTACATCAGGACTTTATCTACAGAGTGAATGGATTTTTCCATCCAATATTTATTTTATTTATTTCTCCATACAATGAAGAAAAGAAATTCATAGATTATAATTTAATAAACATTTTTAACCTTTTAAATTTAATACGACAAAATAATACCTTACCTTAATGAAATAATATCGCTTTATCGAAAACATTAGCTTTTTTTATTTATGTAAAAAAGTTAATATATAACTAATTGATTAATTAATTAATTAATTTAAATAGCATTCTTAATAGAGAAATGTTCTTACCTTTTTTCCATTTACAAAAAATGTAAGAGTGTCTGAATATTGAGTTGTCTCTGGCATTTTCTTGAAATCGAGAGAACTTGATAACAGTTTGATTACAAAATGATGATCTGTTTAAGAGAGAAAACAGAAGGTCTCTGCCGGAGTCGTTCCGATTTCACGAGTTTTGTTTAAATTATTGGCCTTAGCGCAAGCGCAGACGGAAAATTATTTGAGCGGATTTTTAGAACTATTTTCGGAGCGGAATTTTCAAAAATTCGAAATCACAAATTAGCCGGGAAAATGAAGTAAGAACAGTATTTGTTCTAGGGCAGTGGTTCCCAACCTTGGGCACGCGTACCAGTACCGGTACGCGAACAAGCAGCTACTGGTACGCGAATGATTTTACAATTTAAAACAAAATATTTTTTAAAAATCTTTATTACGAAAAAGAAAAGAAATGACTACTATTATTAATAATTAGAGACTGGATTCCTATGCAATTGCATATTTTGTTTGCCGCCACATACGACCCAGGGGATCAATTATCTATCCGAATCATGAATCTAGGATACTGTGGGTTAAATTTTATACTGCATATTTTTGCATATTTGAGTAATATTGTATAAAATTGCATATTTGAAGGATATTGCATAAAATTGCATATTTGAAGGATTTTTTGTCAAATATTGACTATTTCGCGCCAAATACAGATTTTTTAAAAGTAAATTTTCTGAGAAAGAATGAAAAATAAATGAAGAAATATATATATAAAGTTCTTTTAAATTTGCCCCAGTACGTCAGTGGATGTGGTGCGGTACTTTTCATCGTGTAAATCAATTTTAAGTGACCGTAGACATAATAACCTGGAAGATAATTTAGAAATATACTTGTAAACATAAATTATTCACAATTACAATCAAATTTTTATTATTTTTGAGATCCTTTGTTTATTATTTCTTTATTATTATTATTATTATTACTATTTTTTCTTTTTTAATTTCCTTCGGTAACTATAGCCCATTTTGGCCATTGAATGTCGTGTGCGAGTGTGTGAAAGTGTGTCTAAATTATTGTAGTGATCAGATTACAGCCGGACAAATATTTGCATTATTTTATTATTATAGTTATTTATTTGTACGTCAATAAGAAAGCTTGTTAATATAAAAAAATAAAAGTAATACAATACAATCGTGCCTGTCAAATAAAACTACCCCCCCTCGTATTTTTTCGATCACATTTTTTGAAACATTATTATATTTCGG
Organism: Forficula auricularia; assembly: GCA_024734495.1. NCBI lineage: Eukaryota > Metazoa > Arthropoda > Insecta > Dermaptera > Forficulidae > Forficula > Forficula auricularia. The sequence continues at coordinate 71,941,612 of JALMQS010000099.1, forward strand.
TAAATCACTCGTATCCATAATAAGCATTAATTAACAGGAATAGCAGGGAATTGGACAAAAATTAAAAACAGAGTTTTTATTGAATGGGCCAGACGTTTCGTCGATTAATTTCGACTTCCTCAGTGGCTCATTCTATCACTCTTTGTCAAAAGACAATTCCACTACGCGACGAAACATCCTTTAATCTTTTTTATTATTTTACAAAATCCTTTCTTTGTCTGTTTAAAAGTAAAAACAACACATTTTTTGTGAAAAATTTTGATTTAAAGTTTTTAATTGTTCAAGTGTAAAAAAGTTCAAGATTCTTGAGCAATTGAGGCCTAAGCCAACAATGTATTGTAGTTAAAATAATAAAAAAGATTAAAGGATGTTTCGTCGCGTAGTGGAATTGTCTTTTGACAAAGAGTGATAGAATGAGCCACTGAGGAAGTCGAAATTAATCGACGAAACGTCTGGCCCATTCAAATAAAAACTCTGTTTTTAATTTTTGTCCAATTCCCTGCTATTCCTGTTAATTAATTATTATATTTATTATATTGATTTTATTCAAGTATACGCCACTAATATTTCTTTGAGTTTAAAGATTTTTAATATATTTTTAAATATAATGATAATTTCGTGAAATTTTTTACTCAATAAAAGTACATATTTGATACTTCGTGTCTATAGCTTACTTTGCCATTTTATTTCTTTCATACCACTTCTTCAAATATATAGTCTTTTTGTCTTCAATTTTTTAATGCACTAAAAAATTTATTTTGCCAATTTTTACTTCATATATTTGCTTATTTAAAGTATTCTGCATATTACTTGCATATTTCAGCCTTTTTAACTGCAAATTTTATGGCATAATTTGGCAATTTTTTTTGCACAAAAATCCGGTCTCTACTAATGTATTAATCCATACATTTTAATATTTTAGTTGGAATTTCTTATCCATTGTTAGTGTTGTAATACTTTGTTGGGATTTACTTAATCTCAAAAGATGCCCTCTACACCTGAATGTGTTATCTATGATCGTCCCATAAAAATTTGGCGCTGGCCTGCTGTGATGCAGATTACTAGAACTAGACCATCCGTTGTCAGGACCCTGGAATTTCCAAGATAATCGATTTGCTCCTGCTCGAAAATTAACAATATATGTATAACGAAAGGGCCTAGGATTCATAGTTATTTTTCTAGAATTAGGAGGAGGAAGGGGGCAATTTTTTAAATATGTCGGATTTAAAACTTTAAATTAAAATTAAATATAAGGTATATATAAATTCTGAAAAAACAGTTCTTTTATAAAATTGAAATTTTTGTTGAGAATAAATTCAGAAGAAAAGTGTAATGCGAGTGAAAGAAAAGGTGATTTTGATTTAGTTGAATATTTATAATATATCTAAATATGTTATAAAATAAATGAGTTTTTATATTCTGTTGGAATGAAGTTTTTTCTTGCATTTTATGTGATTCTAATAAACGTTTGTATAATTTTCGAATTCCTTATTTTATTACCTATTTTTACTTTTACCATACAGGGTATGGTCAAGTATTGTAATCGTGCATGAAAAAAAGTGTTTTTTTCCTTCTTTTTTTCGAAATATCTAAAAAACGGCTGAAACTATTTTGATTAAAAAAATTGAGCCAACCATGGTATTTCTTTGTCTACAAAAAAGCTCTGATAAGTGAACATCGAAAAAATTATATTTTTCGGAGATAATAATTGTTTTGTCAAAATGTCTGTTAGTTAGTTAGTCTGTGCGTTACCAAATTGTTGTGGACGAGCTAGTTTCCTAAAAACTAGTGTGAATATCGAAACCAAATTTCACACGTAGTTTTGCCCATTGAGATTAAGAGCTGATTAGATTTTGGTGCATATCGACGCAAAATTAAGGGGGTGGAGGGGGGGGGGTTAAAAATTAAAAATTCTAGGCCATTTGAGCAAACTCAAACAAATTTTTGTATACATAATCAGTGGAACCCCAGGAGTCTAAAAATGCAAAAAAGTAACTCCCCGCCCCTACATGATTATAAATAATTTTATTAAATATTAAATATAAGTGAGGGGCCAGGTTGTATGGTAAAGTCAAGTGGATGGCCACATCAGAACGCGTCAGCTAATTTAGTTTTGTAAGAAATATCGCATAGGGTGTGATTTAGTTCAGTCTTATAGGCGGCATATTTGTAAATCCACCTCTGATTGTTTATTTCATTAAAGTTCTATAAAATAAGTTGATTAATATTTTTGAAAGTGAACGAATTATTTATTACTAATGAATATATTTATTGGAAAAAACTTTTGGAAATTTTTGACCCTCTCCCCATTTAAGGTGGTTAGCTTTTGCGTTTCTACTGATATTCTTCAGATTAAGAGTACAAAATTTGGTTCAGTGGAGGTTCAAAGGCTTATAATTTTTATTTTTTCCCTCCTCTTCATTTTGGGTAGTTGTTTTTTATATTTTTTTTATTGGAAACTAGATATGTATGGAAAATTTCAGCTCGATCGGATAATAAAAAAAGTAAAGTGAGTTGAAATTCGGAAACAAATTTGAAACAAGAAAAAAATCATACGAAGTTTGCAAGTTAAATAAAAGCATGTAATTACAAAAGTATTAATAAATAATAACTAATTAATCAGAGATAAGCGTTAGTCGAAAATAGGGACATAAATATAAAATACTGATTTCCATTAAATTTTTAAAAATAAAAAAAAATCAACTTTTATGATGACTTTTCTATCTGTAAAAAAAAACAAGCATGTGAAATATGGGTGCGTTTGAAAAATTGCTTCGAATATCTTGGGCGCTTGGGTCGATAGATGTTCTAAGGGCCATAATGTCGCAAGTAAATTCTTTTTTACCACTTACAGGTAGCTGGTAAATGGAGGGGTTGGGATGGCCAATCAGATGACAGGAACTTTCAGTGCCTGTCATCTGATTGGCCATCCCAGCCCCTCCATTTACCAGCTACCCTTGGTTATTGGTAAAAAGCATTTACTTTGCGACATACAACCGGCCCTAACAGAAATGATAACAGAACTTGGGCTGTTAAAGAAAAGAAATTTATTTTAGGTTAAAAATAAAATAAAATGAGAGAGTCTTCTGTTTTTTAAATAAAATAATTTTTAATTATTTCTAGAGACTATAGTTTCGAAGGCATGCTTCATCATCAGTCTATCACAAATATTTCAAATTAGTTACAAATTAAGATTTATACATAGAAAATTTTGAAAAATATATAATGTCTTTTTCTTTTATATATTCAAATCTCCCAAGAGGAAACATGAAGAAAAAGACATTATATATTTTTCAAAATTTTCAATGTATAAATCTTAATTTGTAACTAATTTGAAATATTTGTGATAGACTGATGATGAAGGCTAATGCCTTCGAAACTATAGTCTCTAGAAATAATTAAAAATTATTTTATTTAAAAAACAGAAGACTCTCTCATTTTATTTTATTTTTAACCTAAAATAAAAACAATTCTGTTACCATCGACAGTGAAATCTTTTATTCAACTAATTAAAAGAAATTTAGAATATTTGAAGGTAAAAGATGAGTTGCAAGAAGAATATTTCATTGTTTGGTCTCAAGGTCTCTTTTCATAGGAGCGGTATCGATGAAGAATTTAAAAATCTTCAATTTCGTGTGAGGATTGCCATTTTTAAATAAACATGACTTATTGCTTTTCATTATTTAATAATAATAATAAAATATTTATTCAATACTAATACTAAGATAATATTTGTTTTCGGAGTCTTGAGCCCCTGGAACAAGCCTTTCTTATTACGCCTAGTGCTGTAGTCTTATATTTTATATATAATGTATATTTAATTTGAAAATATTTGAAAAAATTAATTTATTTTAAAACAGTAGAGGGTACTAGCGATTTGATTAATTCATGTCAATCAAATCGCTAGTACTAGTCTTAAAATAAATTAATCTTTTCAAATATTCTCAAATTCAATATACATATTATATAAAATATACGACTACAGCACTGGGCGTGATAAGAAAGATCATTACCATATATCAGAAAAAATCCATATCAAATAATGTATGATATCAGAGGGGAGTGTCTCTCGTCCCGAAAAACTTCCCTCAATGTCTCAATTAGAATTAATAATGAGAAAGAAAGATATTATTTTATCAATTTTAATCTCAGATTCACAATTAGTTGCTTTTATAATAAAATAATAAATAATTTTATTTACCCTTTTAATTATTTAATACTAAAATTATTTATTTAAGAATAATTATACGATAATAGTAATAGTAGGATTGCTCTGCTCTCTGAGTCTTGGGCCCGTGATTGGTAGCCCAAGGCTTTTTGTATATAATAGACGAGCTGCTCCAGGCGTGCCTTCGGCACGCCCTCTACAGCTCGCCCATCCGGGCAGGTGGTCCTGACGGGCAGCGTCTCGGCATGTGATTATTAGTTCTGTAATATATATTTGTAATATTTTGCCCCCTCTTTCGCCCTCACGCACTCATTTTGGCTCTTGATATTTACAGCATACATTTTATATAGTCTTAAAAACTAACATTACAAAATTTGATCTATATCGGAGATAGTATTAATTTTTTGCCCCCACTCACATTTTGGGAGGTTGTTATTATTTTTAAGATATTTGCAAATAAATAACTCTCAGTTTTCTAAAGAGTAAATGTACAAAAAAGCTAAAAAATTTATATTCCCCCCCCTTTCGCCCCCATACAGTCAATTTTGATAGTTGGTTTTTACAGGAATAGTTTCTTAAAGTAATAAAGATTAACTCTACAAAATTTAATCAAGATAGGAGAGAGTTTTAATTTTCGCCCCCCACTCACATTCTGGATAGTTGAGGGGGAGGGGTCGGATTACAAAAAATCTTGAAATTATGTTTTAGATATTTGCAAATAAATAATCCACAGTTTTCTAAAGAGTAAATGTACTAAAAAGCAAAAAAATTTCTATAATTTGCCCCCCTCCCCGTTTCGCCCCCATACAGTCAATTTTGATAGTTGATTTTTACAGGAATAGTTTCTTAAAGTAATAAAGAATAACTCTACAAAATTTAATCAAGATAGGAGAGAGTTTTAATTTTTGCCCCCACTCACATTTTGGATAGTTGGGAGCGGAATTTCAAAAAATCCTGAAATTACTTTTTAGATATTTGTATTTAAAATTTTATTAAGTAAAAATCAAGTAGATATCTTATCGTTCTTAATTGAAAATGCATAATTAGTGTAAATACATTGCAAAGATATTTTGCCCATTTTGACCCCTTTAGGGGTCGAATTTCAAAAAATCCTGAAATTACTTTTTAGATATTTTAATTTATTATTTTTATAAGTACGAAAGCAAGTAGATATTTTATCATCCTTAAGAGATATCGCATAATCAGTGAAAACACACTTTGCCCCCTTTGACCCCCTTAGGGGTCGAATTTCAAAAAATCCTTTCTTAGTGAGCCTCTATGTCATAGATGTAATATCCTCTCCAAATTTCATGTTTCTATGTCCAGTGGTTCTGGCTGTTTTGATGATGAGTGAGTGAGTGAGTGAGTGTATCGGGCAAAGAATTTTATATAAATAGGTTGCTGTTACTGGCACTCGGGTTCGATTCCCGAGGGGGTGAAAAACAACCCCTCTGACATATAATTTAAAATATTCCATTCCATCGAATTTAATAGATGACACCAACTTATGATTTCTTGTAAATTGAATTTATTACCATCGGCAAATTAATATCTTTCATAATATACTCTATATTTGTTAATCATGTTAATATTAAGTCCGAACCCGGGCTTCAGTCCCCCGCTCTAATGAATGAAATTGAATTTCCTCATATAAAACAATGCTTAAGAAAACACTTTAACACAATTGGCTCTTTTTGGGGCCCCTTACAAGCTCGGGGCCCCCCGCAGCCGCTCATTCCGCTTACCCATGATCCGCCACTGGTTGTCACAGAAAAAATTACCAAATCTCTCAAATGTGCGTAAAAGGTAGTCAATTGTCACTTGTTTCTCCAAATTCGATTAAATTCTTGAATTTCTTTTAAGCAGAATCTGTGCAATAAATAAAATTTAACTTTTCTCTGCCCTGTTACCTGAATTAATTAAAGAACAATGGAGATGGCGCTGATTGGTATGTTGTGGCCCAGCCGGTTGGCAGGTCAAGAGCATCCAGCAGATCCAAGTGCTCACTCAGGTGAGACTCTGGAGAGCCTACCTAAACCTGGCCGGCCAGGCAAATGCGGGTGGCTGTTGGGCGTTCAAGTTCCCACTCATTCATGCATTCCATTTATTAATAAATAGTTATATTCCGAAAACTACATTCAATTCGAAATCATGATATATCTCGAATCTAATTTCATCATTCATCGATTTCTATAAATCAGGTAAAATCAATTTATTTGTTTATCTTTATTAATCTTCTTTGATGGGTTTAAATAATTTTATCATTCAATTTGAGCTATTTTTCTTTTAAATCTTTAAATCTTATATTATCAAATGAGCAATTCTTATATATATATATCCAATCGGGTTTTCGAACGATTTCGCTAAAAGTTGGTGTACTTATCAAGTATCATGAGTTATTAGTTGTGTCAAATTTTTAATCCGATTGAAATAAAGGAAGGGGGTGTAAATTAGTCATGTCACAAAATAAATATTTTAATCGTTCATATCTCGTCTTCGGTAAGTCGCAGAGTCTTGAAATTTGAAACTTAAGCTATCTAGAGGCTACAAGAAGTGCCACAAGATTTTGGCTAAAATAGAAGTACCGGAAGTTGATGTTTACGTACGTAAGAATGTACCCCCCTGCGTTTCTCAATCATAAATCTCAGAACTACGAAATTCGAAACTTAAGCTCTATATAAGCTAGAAGGGGTACAACAAGTTTTTGGTTGAAATCGAAACATCGTAAGTGGACATTTACATGAAAGATTTTTCGTTTTTTTTTTGTTTTGTTTTTCTCAAAAACGGCACTAACGATTTTTTTTAAACTGGTGCACCTACTTATCAAGTGTCATGAGTTATTAGTCGTGTATAGATTTTAATCCGATTGGTATATAGGAGAGGGTGTAAATTAGTCATGTCGCAAAATAAATATTTTAATCGTTTATATCTCGTCTTCGGTAAGTCGCAGACCCTTGAAATTTGAAACTTAAGCTATTTAGAGGCAAAAAGTTACCGAGCATCGCTCGGTGCTCCAGGCACTATTTATTTAAGTATGGATATAGTGTAATATTTAATATTTATTTATATATGGAATTTCAGAAACTTATTCTCTGACTTATGTCTCTGAAATTAAAGAGGTATTACGCTCTGATAAATTAAAACTGGTCCTAAATAAATTAACACTCGCCTATTGTTAATGTCCCTGTTCAGGAAGTATCAGGTTTTTAGTGAAAAATATTATTTACATAAACATTAATAAAAGAGATTTCAGCTAAAACAACTTAGATGACACATTTAATGAGATAAACTCATCTGAATGAATTGTATTGAAAGTTTTTTGCCGAGACTAGAAGAATTTTTATATATTGAAGGAGACAATAAAGAGATGTTTCTGCTGGAATTATAAATTTTATTTAATACGAGATTATAGTTTCGAGAGCTTTGCCTTCTTCATCAGTCTTACAATTGATTCATACATCAATTCCTGTGAATCAAATGTAATAGACTGATGAAGAGGGCAACGCTCTCGAAACTATAGTCTCGTTATAAATAAAATTTATAATTCCAGCAGAAGAGACACTCTTTAATTGTCTCCTTCAAGAATGAATTGTCTCGATCATAACAGAGACCGAAAAATTGAAAACCAAATTAACACATTAAACCTTCAATCTGCACTTGAAAACGACTCCAAAAATAGGGGTCGAAACATTGTGCATTCTGATGAGATTATCTCATTAAATTGTCTAATCTTAATGATTCTAGCCCAATATCTATCCTGATAAACAACTCAACAATAGAAGAATCAAATTTTTAATAAAAGAGATGATCTAGATATGTAGGGAATTTATGCAACCTATATGAACTGTCCAAAATTTGACCTCAATCTATGGCTCACTTTTGAGATATGGTATAAAAAAACAATTTATGGAGCAAAATAACAGGCGATTTTGAAAATGGTGTCAATCTCGCATTGCCGAGAAGGAAGGGGATTTAGAAAGATGTCAATTTTATTTTATACAGCCTAACATTTAGTTACGATGGAGCAGTGGACCAGTAGACAACAAGCATAGGCTATCAAAGTGTTTTATCAAAACAATAGCTTTCACAAACCTGCGGATCTTGCATTCTTTACCCACTTTAACATTCATCTGAATCAGCCAGTGCCATCAGAACATGTGATAACAAGTCAGAACTTTGAAGAGACTTCATCAACCACAAAGAAAAGCCTAGAATACCAAACTCAGTGCGAACTTACAAAAACATATCACCCTTTACAATGGTCAACGGTCTCAAATACGGTTCGCCTCCCTCGGCTCACTAGCCCATCGAGGTTTCCCTACTATCACAGCATTTGCTCTCATAAGTTGAAGTCAATAATCCCCCCCCCCCAAGCTGCTTTCAGTGTAGAACGCGATTTACCGATTCCCAATATTCCTTCGTGGTTAAATTAAAAAAGTGTCGGACCACCTCATTCGCCAATACATTTGCCTCCATAACTTCAAAGAACTGGAACTCCCGGCCTCCCTCTTTTCCCGACATTTATAAGACCTACAAATCTTCAAGACCCGGGTGCAGTAGAAACCTACTACGCCTCCACGCTTTCTCTTTATCAATTTCTCCTTCTTTTCGGTAATGCAAGGGTCTTTCGAGATTCATAGGGGCTGCATCTTCTTGGTGCCCCTTCTTACATTTAAAAAAAAAAAAAAAAACAGTAAAATTTGCGATCGGAAGAAGCTCACCGGCATAGCAACATATTTTTACTCGAACGCTGAGACAGATTTACTCAATGATCTTCACCATCACCCATAGGAAATTCAAATCTTTCAAGTTTTCAATGAAGCAATTATGACATCCTAAGAATAATTTTTGAATTTAGTTTATCAAGATAAGAGCATCGTACACAACTTATGGATGAGTGACGATGCCTATATTTTCATCTATCCGGTTATGGAAATAAACATAACTTTTGGTTTTGGAGTGGAATGAATCTGTGACAATTCCATACAGCATGTTTCAGTAAATTATTTTATACAAATTCATATTATAAGTTAGAAGATTTTCATTCATTATTCTACTAAGACAATTCCTTTATTTTTTTATTTTTTGTCAACATACATAAAATTCATGAATGTAAAGATACTTTTTCCTGACAAAGGCTATTCAGAGACTATTTATCTACAAAATTGCAGAATTTTTTGCCCAACCGACTTTTGAATACTATTTATGCAAAACAGTAAGACTTTTTAAGGCGAGTTTTTTCAATAAAAGAGAGACTTTCTTGAGCTCTTTACTGATAACATCCTTACACAATCTGACAAATTGATAGTTATATTTATTTAGATTGCAATAGCTTCGAGACAAAATTTATTTCAAATAAAATATCATGCCAAAGAATTACATCGCATATAAACTTGTAATTTCTAATATTTTTTTGCTAACCTTCTTGCTTTTACTTTAGTTTCTGCATCTCTATTGTCGTCTTCTATTATTTGGGATAATGGATCATAGATTTCGCAAAGTTGAAATCATAAAGGTTTTAAAGCATCTCCTCTGCTTTACCTACCACATACTAGCACTCAATGGTTTTAGAGTTAATTGTGATATATATATATTTTTTAGCCCTTACCAAAGGTTTGTTGAACCAGAAAAGGGTGAATATTTCTTGTACAATAGGAAAAAAGTTGTTTCTGAAGAAGAAGACGATGCATCATTCACAACTAGGTTTAAAGAATGATATGCGCAGGGCACATAAAACACCCTTGGATATTTTTCAACTACTTATTCTATTTTGTACACTCCCGTTCTTACTCCTTTCGTATTAACTCCGTTACAAGTTAGTTAATTCAGATATTAATATGTGTTGAAGTTATAACAACCTCAGTCTTAAGCGGCTCCCGCTTGTCCGCCCTGCTCTCTGTCATACCAAGCGTGTTAAGGTTTTGACCAGGTTTCCTTAACAACTTATGGCAAATGCCGGGATGGCTAATGCGTCGCTTCCTCCTGCTATCGGGTTTTTGGGCGGAATTTTTAAATTACTTTTTGTCTTTTGATGGAAATCTATGGTCATATTATTTGTTAATGAGCATACATTTCTATTTTTTTGTACTTGTTTATTATTTGTTAAATTGTTGTAGTTAATTTGTATTGATGTTTGCTAATGTATTGTAGATAGATTGATGTTTGGCCTAGCCACCGAGGACTTGTGCCTCTATGCAGGTCGAGGAATAAAGATTTATTTATTTGTTCTTAAAACCCTTTAACTCTAAACTTAACTTTCCCAAATTTGTCAGAATAAGTTTTGTTAAAGGCTCTCCGTTTGAATCACTGGCCTAAAGAATTCTTCAATTTCATATTTATTTTGAATCAGGTTAAAAGCGATAACGCTCATTGTTAAGAAAGCTGTTCATTATGATTTACGTCTGGGGTACAATCGGCAATTATCGAAAAATATTTAGCGGATTTTGTTACTTCGTTAATTTTGCTTAAAATTACATGCGCTTAGGCAAAGGTGTGGAATAAATTATAAATCGTTTACATCAATATCCGAATAAAATAGACCAATATAGAAAAGCTTTGTGTAAAGATTTTTAATTTAGGCGTAGTTGTTTTTTTTTAGGATTTTTGTTAAAATTTAGACAGATCATTATTTTAAATACTTCTGCATCGATTGGTGGAAAAACGAAATTTATGAACAATATATGCCCCCGAGATATTAAATTCCAAAAGATAGAGTTTTTCAGACTCTTTATACATTGTACAATACGGGATATCAGAAAGTTTTTACATACATATTTTATTATAATTAAGAAACTCTTCTTACTATTGTTATAAAAAATAAACCAACATTAAAAAATAACTAATACATTTTTTTAAGAAAAATTTTAATTCATAGTTACAACACAGTCTCTGAGATAATAATGAATAAATAATGAAAATTTTACACTAAAACAAGCTGGCAACAACGCATTTATTTAACCTAAAAAGTGGGTTAAGTTTAGTACTCTTTGTTGACGTTTTTTCGCTTCAGCCATTGTCGCAACAGCTTTCAATCGCTTATTAAGAACTTTTGTCTTATAAATCTCCGTTTATATTGTACTATATCTGACATTTCTATTATAAAATATTATACAAGCTCGGACAGTGTTACCAGATTTTTCAAACGAGCACGGAATTGGCTAGTAGTGGTACATAAACAGCAAAAAGTTTTGGGCTTATGAATTATGAATCCTTATTGTTTATTCTATATACTCTAGCATTAACTTTGTGCTAGTATTTTCGCGAAACAACTACCTTAATTGAATAGTGCAAATTGTATTTTGATTTTGCTGCTTATGCCGCTATCTTACGGTGCCGCCTCCCTTCTTTATAGTACGTGGCTCTGGTCCAAATGAAGTTATCATGGGCGCATATTAGACCAATCGCGGGGGCGGGTTGGCCACCCCTTCTCTATAGTAACAGTATGGCCATTAGTATGTCTTGGCCGCAATTGGCCAAAGCTAGTCACGTGATAACACTACCCTTCCATCTTACTATATTTCTGTTCGAGCTAGCTCTCTCAGAAGTTCAGAGTGTGAACTTCAACATTATTAGGTATATATGGAGCGTGTGTTACTGTGTTATACACGCTGTCCATCAGTTAGCTTTGCATAAGCATAAACATTTTGGCACGGCAAAAACTATTATTTCAATTTTAAACTGTAATGAAGTATTAAAACTTCAATGAAAATAGAACAAATACCGGTTAAGATGCAAAGATAGTAAAAAATATATGGAAGCAAGACTACAATTTAATGATCTTTTTGCGAAACTTTGGAATTACTTAGAGAAATGACTTTCTACTTCAATAACTTTCTCAAAATTGAGAATACTAGCTATGTTTTGCCAATCCCTAAATTTTTCCGCCCTGTTAAGCTGGTCATCTTGCACTCTTGCACAAGCCTATATACTCTGTACTGCTACTCTCGACAACAAATTTTGCTAATTTAATTATTATACTAATTGAGAAAAAAATATTATGTAATATTAAAATATACATATATCAATTTCATAATTTGGAATTTGTTAAGTATAAAAAGAATGCAGAATAATCTTTTAACATGAGATAATCTTAGACATTTGAACTTAGATTTTTTTTTTTTTTTTTTTTTTTTTTTTACTTAAATAAAATGTTTATTGAAGTTGTCTCTTTGATAACTATTCTGACGTCTATCTAATAACATCAATTTCGCTTTTGTAGGTGATTCGACAGCATCCTGTAAGACAATGTTTCCTCGGTATCGACGGGTCGTTGGCTTTGCTTTCGGTCTCATCATTGTCATTATTGTTTTATTAATTTATATTATGGCAATGACAACAGAAACAAATCCTCCCCCCCAAAAGTAAGTAATACTCATTGAGAGCAATTTAAAATTTTAGAAAATGTCAACCCAATGTAACGAAGATTATTTATTGTTTAATTATTTTTATGTTCGTTTTTTTTTAAAGCTTAGGGTGAATAGAAAAGAAAATTCCCTGGAGTATAAGGGTAGGAAGTGGGATTTTCAGAAATGTGAAAGAATTGACATGGGAGAGAGTCGAGTATCAGTCAAGGGGTTCCCTCAAACCATTTTTCACACTATATAACTAATCATATAACGTTTCGTCCTCTATTTCCAAAATCGTTCTCACCTGTTGGGTGTTGTACCAAGAATCAAAACCTCAAATCATTTCTTTAAAAATTTATGCTAGAAGAAGCGGCCAATCAACCACTCTGAAATTATGTACCTAAACCAGGGGTTCCCAAACTTTTCCGAGTAGAGGCGCCTTTTTTCAATTAACATTTTTCTATGGCGTCCTATTATATAATATTTATTTTGGCCGCGCAGAGAGGGGCCTCCTCTTATAACAGATAGTAGATGACAAAATTGAGTTATATAAACGGTGGTAATATTTACAGTTCTCTCTATCTCCCTCTCTATTTACAGTAGTAGCTTGTTAAAATTTTATACATATGTCAAATCGATAAAAACAAAAACAAACAAAAACAAAACAAAAAACAAAAAATAAAAGATGTGTACAGGCTAAGATTTCATAAAGTGTGGTCATTGAGTGACTTCGGATAAATCCTAGGTCACTTTATTATTATTATTATTATTTTTTTTTTATATAAAATTAACATTAGTTATGACCCGCTCTATACGTTCTTTTATTAAAATTGTAAAAGCTTAAGAGAGACCTCCTCATCGTCCTATAAGTGAGGTCGTTTAATGTCTTTTGGGATATACTCCAGGGCGATGAGTGGTGCCACCGCTTTATACCACCACACTCCCTTCCACGAGAGTATGTTGGCCTCGACTCTAACGGAGCCCGCCTCGACGACATACTTCTCCGCAATATTGTCCACCAGACTGGAGTTACCCTTATAATATTTAATTTTGTTTCGCGGAAACGATCTGGACGTCTAACACCCAAACCACACCCTCAGAGTCCTTTGCCACGATGTCTGGCTTCCGGATGCCCACCGAGGTGGAGTACAGGTACTCCAACTCGACGCGCATCTTCTTTTTGATTAAATCATCCGCCAGACATCGGACCAACGCATGTGTCCATCCGAAGTCCTATCGCATCCCTTGATGATGTGCGCAGTTGTCTCAGACATCCTGTACCCAGCCCGGCACATCGGGGGCCCTTCCAACCGTGTCACCCTACTGGATCTTACGGCAGAAGGCAGGGACCCCGATCTTAGTCTGCAAAATTCTGTAAATATGTTGTTTTTAATTTGGTCTGGGTGAGGCATTCCAATTATATGAGGGCCTCGCCCCCGCGCACATCTCCAAATCCCGGCCGCTCTCGCACCATAAAGCCCCAACACGTAAGTAAAAGTATGTCTAATTGTAAGAGATAAAAATAAATAATAAATAAATTTTTAGCTTCTCACTTTGTTTTTATCCAGCTAGGCCAGTCTTGCTTCAATTAATTATGAAGCTTTGCGGCGGACTTGTGAAGAGGCCGCGGCGCACAGTTTGGGAACCTCTGACTTAAACTAATTAGAACGTTTTCCACAAATTCTAGCGAAGTGACAATTTTTAGAACTGCGTTTAAAAAGTTATAAATTTGATTCGTTACAATATATGTCTGTCTCTCCGTCTGCCAGTAAATTGTAGCTAGTAAATTTAATTCATATTATAAAAACTAAACTATAGTCTCGTTATAAATAAAATTTATAATTCCAGCAGAAGACACACTCTTTTATTGTCTCCTTCAATATATAAAAATTCTGCTACCCTCGGCACAAAAACTTTCAATTTAATTCATATTATAAAAAATTTAGAAAAATATTTATTAATTTTCCGGCAAATCAAAAATCGGATACTTATTTGTGGGGTTTAAAATAAAAATCATTTTTTAGTCATATAGAGTGTGAGGTATCCTTGTAAATATCTCTTTAATTAGAATTCAATTCAATTTTGTTTTTAATTTACTCCGATTTAAAGTGACGGTGTGCGAGAGCCCCAAAGTAGCCGTTTTTAGGAAAGTTTTCTACCTGATGGTGTTTAGAAATGGCTTAAGGTAGTTCTTTCACAAATGCAAAAATTCAAGAGGTTTTTGAAATTTGGAATATAAGTCATTAAAAGCATAATACACATACTGTTAAAATTTGAAGACGATTTACCACACCAAACATGAAATAATTGCAATTAAAAATGACATTTTTTACATAGGGTAGATAAAAAAAGGGTGGGGATATGATCATTATTTTATTTTTTTTCATTGAAGGACTTTAACTATCTTGATGAAAAACTAAAATTTATTAGAATAATATATTTGGAGTAACTTAAAAAAAAATTGAAATTATTTACCACGTAGTTTTGATAAAAAACAAAAAAAACATATTTGGGCGATTATTTTTAGTGGATGGGATATAAGCACAATGGCTTGGAAACGATCCGGCAAGTATGTGTGTTCATATAGAGATTTCGTAGTGTGAGTGGACAGTCACGTTAAAAAACATAACCTAAAATTTTAGTTCCATTCATATTTATAGAGTGGTTACGAGGCTAAAACTTTTTGTGTGGATTGTCGCGAAAGTACCTCCTTAACTTAAAATTATGGAAAAATTCTCCAAAACTCGTTCCCTCCTTATCAACGACAAATAAAAACCAATTCGATACCTCAAGTATTTTGGGTGTTAGGAGATAGGAAACCCTCGGTATGGAGTAGGACTCACACTTGGACGGCTGATTTTGTCAGTGAAGGGTTTGAACAAGAAGTTGAAATTTATTAGTACAAATCAACCTCCCCCCCCCCCCCCCCTCCTTCTCCACCGAAATTATCTATCTCTATCTGACAGTAAATGTAAATGTACATCGACGAAAATCTAATATAAAATTTCTTTAAAAATTTTATATAATATAACTTTTATTTATTTATTTTTTTGATGTGCCCTACTTTAGTTAAAATACTAAATTAATTTTATAATTATTATTTAATATTTGAAAAAAAATATTCATGAGAGAAGGGTTTAAATGAATGTTTCTTGTAAATATTGTAATCTATATATGTATATAATATTTGTCCTTAACTGTATTCGGACTATGAACTTATTCAAAGATAAACAATAGCGATAACCACTAGACCTTGAAGGATTACTGAAATACACAATAATTTGGTTTATTCGGTGACTCTATGGTCAAATTGTACAACTCTCTCTCTGGTTTTTAAGTTTAAAAGATATTATCATTATTTTGATTTATTTTAAACTTTGTAGATACTAATTTTTTTATCTGCTCTTTAATATGTTGCACAAAAAGTCTAGTGAATGTAAATTTGTTTGTCAGTAAGTTCACTCACCTTCAAATAATTAGTCGAAAAATTGCAGACGAAAAACCTTTTATTTTTACCACTTTACCGGGACTGAATAGGGATTTTTCATTTTTTTCCCATTTGATCTTTGTTCTGCTTTATATTTTTGGAATTATTATGAAATAAAGAATTCGGTAAAATTCACTTTTACTATTTAAACTGTTATCCATAGTTTGTTTTATAGGTAGAGCCAGTAGCAAGACGCTTTTTCATACCAAAAAAATTCACAATTACTGTCCACATTAAATACAATAATTGGGGCCCCTTTTCTATACCTGGAGCCCCCCCCCCCGGTACTAAAAATAAGTTTAACAAGCTGTTATGGGCGTCATTTGCCAAGTCAGATATACTATATATTAATTCTTTGTCTACTTCTCTACTAAAATATAATAAATTTATATTGAAATTAAAAAATAAGATCTGATATTTTAATTTTTTTTTTTAAATTAAAATTTAATCAAATTTTTTATTAGTTAAATAGTATTTATTTATAGTCCATAATTTATACCTATAATCCTATAAAGAACCTGAATGATTATGGCGCTTATAAAAATTATTTAAAAAAATTTTTTGCAACGAAATTTTCTCTGGAGAGAGACGGACTGGTAGAAATTTTAATTGAAAGTAATGGAAGGCAGCCCAGAGGTAGTGAGGAAAGAAAAAATTAACACATATAAAATAAGGTGTAATTTATTGGAATCCTTCCTCCTTTCCTTTCAAACCGACGTTTCGGAGGATTTTCCCTCCTTCTTCAGGGTTTCAAAGGGTCAATAAATGAAACAAATAAAATGTTTCATTCATTGACCCTTTGAAACCCTGAAGAAGGAGGGAAAAATCCTCCGAAACGTCGGTTTGAAAGGAAAGGAGGAAGGATTCCAATAAATTACACCTTATTTTATGTGTTAATTTTTTCTTTCCTCACTACCTCTGGGCTGCCTTCCATTACTTTCAATTATTATTTAAATAATATTTTAAAAAAAGGTTAGATGAGCAGTGGGTGGGGAAAGCATCACCAGACAAAATCATGTTTAAACCTGTCGCGGCAGGCCCGCTGTTTGCCAGCATCAGCATCATTCCGGTCATTTAACAGTTAGTCCTCCTATAATGGAAGCCCCTGCTATATAGACAACTGAATTGGCAGATCAGTTAACAGTATGACACTAAAAGGCGCAAGCTATTTTCCCATTTTTCTGAAAATAAAAGACTGCACCGCATCCGGCGATTAATTAACTAAAACTCTTGTTTTTGATAATTTTATTTCTTTGGATTATTTTTATAAATATATTTCTTTCAAAGAAATCGTCTTTTTCAAATAATTAATAAGTTATTGTTGAATTATATAGCATTAATCTTTTCTCAGGCGTACCTCAGTGGATCAAGAATACTACAATCGACGAGGTATTCATGTGATAGTTGGTCATTATTTGGGAGAGTCATCTGCTCAAGTACCAAATTTGACAAAGGGTACATCTAAATATTTATTATTTTCATTTATTTATTAATTATTAATTATACATGGGCGCCGCCAGGAGAGTGGAAGAAGGTCTTTACACACTTCTGGCATGTGAAATATTTCAATTTAATTGTGACTTTTGTTTAAAAATGAAATACAAAATAATAATAAATTATGTGTGTGTATGTGATGTGTGGTACATGACTATCACTTATAACCTCGTCTTCTATGATATCATTCAACGAATTTCCGTTTTCAAATTAATAACCTGACAGAGTTTCAATTAAGATAAAAAAAACTCGTTAATTGTTGAGAACAGCGATTTTTAAAAAATTCGTTTTTTTTTCAGAAATCTTGAAATCTAGTTCCAGATTCAAAATTTAAAATTATCACTTTAATTTTTCCAAAACTTAACAGTAGATTTTCAGATTTCATATTTTAGAGAAAAAAAATTATCAGGCCAAATTGTTGTATGTTTTCCAGTATCTACATATAAATCGCAATTTTTTAAGGAATTTATGAGTTTATATTGGGCCACGGGTTGGACAGCCCTGTTTTAAATCATTAAAGAATAATATGAGGAATGATAATTTGTTTTTTAAAAGGGTCACGGATATAATAATCGCTGACTAGACATTATCTATTGACATGTAAGAACGTGCAAAGATCTAAAAGACAAGTCCTGACACGTTTTAGTCCAGGCGAGAAATTATCAATTAATTGTGATTGTTCTAGAAAACCCCAATTCCTTGTCTCCTTGTACTAGAATGATAACTATAGACTTGGTTAGCGTCGTAGCATATAAATTGCTGAAGTAATAAATATTTTAGAAAATGAAAATATGAGAAGAAAATTTTTTAAATATTTGAAACTTCATTATTTTTTTATCTTATATATTTAAGCTTATAATTTTGCTTTCAGTGAATTTTATTCTTGAAAAAAGCTTCACCTATTGTACAAATGTACATTCATATTTCGAAAAAGGGAATAAATATATCTCTACGTATAAATCTCAATGTTTTAAGGAAGTTTATGATTTTATGTTGGGCCACACTTATTGCGCAGTGCTGGGCCGCATGCGGCCCGGGAGCCACGGGTTGGACAGCCCTGATTTAAATAATTAACAATGAAAGTTTTGATTCCATCTAGAATAAACAGTCTAAATTAGTTCGAGTAATTTTTGAAAAAAATTGAATACTCCATCAGTTGATGGATACTTCTAGTAAAAAGTGAAATTTAATGAGAATGATTTCAAAGAAGGTGATGTCACAAGTCAAAGTCATGGGTCCTCTGCATTCTAATGCTCATAATGTACAATAATATGATCTTTTGGTTTAATTTTTTTTTTTTAATTTTTTTTCCAGAATTGATCAATTCCAATATGTATCATCCAATTGCAGGGACAGGGGAAAATGGATCTCCTGTTCAGATCCCGTCAATGGAAATTGTTAAAATGCGACAACTTTATCCAATTAATCGCTTTAATCTGCTAGCAAGTGACAGGATTTCTATAAATCGTTCTCTACCTGATCCTAGAAAAAAAGAGTAATCATACAACATTTTTCTTAAGCCAAATAAAAATTAATCTATATATACCGTAATTTATTCTTTTTAGTTTAATCTATTTTCTTTTGTAATCTTGAAAATAAAATATATATCTTAATTCACGGTGGTGCTGAGGATTCTTATAGGTGTAAAATAAAAAGGCTAATTTTTTCCTGTAGTTTTTTTAAAATTAATTTAGGTTTTTAATTAATCCAAATATTTCGGAAATTTTCACAATGTTTCTTCTTCAGTGGACCTCCTCCAGAAATCACCGTATTTGCTCAGTCTTCAAAATTCGAACACTGTGCCAAAGAGACATTTCATAGTGTGTCATTTTTAATTCTGCCTTAAAAAAGTGTACTAATTGACTTGTCTGTTAAAACATCAAAAAAGAAATAAAAGATTGTTATTGGTAGAATTAAAAATGATACACTATGAAATGTCTCTTTGGCCCTGTGTTCGAATTTTGAAGACTGAACAAATGCGATGATTTTTCTGTGAGGTGCACTGAAGAAGGAATACCTATTGTGAAAATCTCCGAAATATTTGGATTAATTAAAAAAAAACTGCTAGAAAATAAGCCTTTTTACTTAACACCTATAAAAATTATAGCTTAAAAAACTAAAAAACACGCTTTTGTCAGTAATGCACTAAAAAGTACAAAATAATAAACATTTTTATGTCTAATATCTAAGTCAAAAAGCGTGGGGCGCTTCTTTGAGAAGCATGTACTTTTAATTAATTTCGACAAAGTGCCCCACGCTTTTTGATTTAGTTATGGACAGAAATTTTTTTATTAATTTATTTTGTACTGCATTACTGACAAAAGCATGTTTTTTAAACTATGATTTCTTTTTTTACTTTTTAGTCTTAAAATGGGTACAATTCTAAGCGTACATCGCTAAACTAAAATTAAATTTGACAAGACGACAAGAGTCCAATACATTTTTCCAAATTTCACACCCTCCGGTTAATTTTTGTATTTTTACCATTCTGGGAGCCCACAGATGATGTATACAAATTTTTGTTGAGTTTGGACCAAAGCAGGCTATAATTTCCAAATTTTGCCCCCCTCTCCCGGTTAATTTTTGTATTTTTATCATTATGGGGGCCCACAGATTATGTATACAAATCTTTGTTGAGTTTGGACCAAAGCAGGGTATAATTTCTTAATTTCGCCCCCCTCCCCCGGTTAATTTTTGTATTTTTACAATTATGGGGCCCACAGATTATGTATACAAATTTTGGTTGAGTTTGGACCAAAGGAGGCTATAATTTCCAAATTTCGCCCCCCCCTCCTCCGGTTAATTTTTGTATTTTTACGATTCTGGGAGCCCACAGATGATATATTTAAATTTTGGTTGAGTTAGGACCAAAGGAGGCTACAATTTTCAAATTTCTCCCCTCCCCCCGGCTAATTCTAAATCAGGGGTGTCCGCAAGAGCGGATTAAGACGCGGAGTGAGTTATTGAAATTTCTGGGGAGGGGGTGAAAATTGTTGCAAAATTAGCATTATATGCTAAAAATAAAAACGGCCAAGTTAATAACTTCAACAAATGGTTATAAAAACCTCTTCTAATTTTTTAAGTGAATAAAATATAATGTACAAAGGGTGGGGGTTACTTTTCATGAAAATGGGGGGGGGGCTCAAGAAGCTAGAGGGGGATGAGCACCTCTGTCTAAATGATTGTTCGATGCCCTTAAGATATCGAAGCTGAGTTAGAAATGTAAAATGATTTTTGTGTACGTCAGAACCAAAGCTCCCCCGAAAAATTCGACACTGTGTGTTTGTGTCATGGGGTTTACCCTTGGGCTTGACGCTGAATGTCTACGTAGTAAACAGTCTAAAACCTGCGTTTCCGACTTGTGATAATTTTAGTAGTTCGACTTATACTTCATCTTTTTATGGTGTATGTAATAAAAAAAAAAGAAAAATTATATAAATAAATTATTCAAAATTTGAGTCAATAAAATTTCAAATTGGACTCTGATTCAGACTCCAATTTAACTGAGCAGATATTCCCCTTGAACTCCGACTCCAAATCAACAGCGTTGATTGCTAGGCTCAGAGCTGCTGCTCTTGGTAGTCACTGAGTTGATGCTAAGCTGAGGCCCATTCTTGCTTACTTTTGTGGTTTCCTTAGCCAGTCGGTTATTTAAATCGAGATAACTAATGTAAAAGATAAGGCTGCTTTTACAGTGTGGATTTTAAAATGTTTAACCTCGTATTTTTGAAATATTAGATAATATAATTCATTTAAAAAAGTTTTACATTAAGTTACTTGTCACTTTATTGATTTATCTTTTTTTCTCTGAATTTAAATGATAGTGAAGCTTCAATGATTTTGAAGTCAATCTATTTTTAAAACTTAGGGAAAGGGGTGTTGATTGATAGTAAAACATTTTGTTAATTTATAGTGAGTTTGAAGTTGGTGGAGTTCAGTCTATGTTACGCCTGATGATGGGCTATAATCACCCGAAATATATTGAGATATTTAACTATAAATTTTAACTCCAATTATTTTTATTTATTTTTCCTTACTGTGAAGCACCATCAACTTCAAACTTACTATAATTCAACTTATCTTGTTTAAGATTTACAAGAATAAAGAAATATGAATTTGAGATACCAATTAAATTTAATCATATATTTTGTCTGTTTTCCCACTAAAAAAATAAAATTCCTTTTTTATTATAGCTGTATTGGCAAATATGACTATCGTGGCCTACCAGACACATCGATAATTATTGTCTTCCACAACGAAGCTTGGTCCACACTTCTACGGACAGTATATAGTGCTATTAACCGATCCCCGCCAACACTAATAAAAGAAATTCTACTTGTAGATGATGCTAGTAATAGAGGTAAATAATAGAAGTTAAAACATTTTAATAGTATAAATATAACTATTTTATGAATAGGTCAAATAATTAGTTTAGCTTAACTTCAAAAGATTCAGAAACACATTTCCTTTATACTTACTTACTCTTGGACTCTACAATCCTTCGTGGGTCAAGACCTGGCCTCACAGACGATTCTTCTCCATACAGTCCTATCCTGGGCTGCCCTTTCCCTAATGTGGAGTCCGAGGGATTCCAGGTCTCTTTTTATATTATCAATAACCATCTCATCCGCAGTCTTATTCTATTCTATTCTAACTATTTTATGAATAGGTCAAATAATTAGTTTAGCTTAACTTCAAAAGATTCAGAAACACATTTCCTTTATACTTACTTACTCTTGGACTCTACAATCCTTCGTGGGTCAAGACCTGGCCTCACAGACGATTCTTCTCCATACAGTCCTATCCTGGGCTGCCCTTTCCCTAATGTGGAGTCCGAGGGATTCCAGGTCTCTTTTTATATTATCAATAACCATCTCATCCGCAGTCTTATTCTTGGTCTTTTTCGATTTGGGAATTTCCCTCAAATAGATTTTATGATACGGAAATAACATGCACAGCCGAATGCAGTCTTCGACTTTTGATGAGTTGGATAATATTTGGAGATTGGTAGAAATTTTGGATTTCCAGGTTGGGCCTAATTTTGTACTGTTTCGTCGACATGTCTTGAATAGGACCAAAGATCATTTTTCAAAAATTTTCTTTCAAACCTCACTAAAGATTCTTCGTCTATCTTTGTTAGAGTCCATGTCTCACATCCTTACATGGCCACCAGTTGTATGACGAAGTGGTAGAGATAGATTTTTAATGCGCGACTGAGAAGCTCTTCTCTATTCCTCCCTGAGTATGCAAAAATATAATTCCCTATTTTAGTCGAGCCGCTTCCCTTTTTCTTGGTCTCCGACATAGCGCAAAAATCAATTTGGTAGTCATTCACTTCTGTAAGAATATCCTGCTCTCTCTCGGCCCAAGATGTGACATTCCATGCCGCAAATTTAATTAAGTTTCGTTTCCATAATCGTTTTATCCTTTGTCTTGCAGAGGTCGTTATATGAGTAGACGGATCGTCCGGCTTATTATAGGAATAACCCTGTTGAATACTACGGCCAAACTATTCTCTAAAATAATCCTAAACATTCTTTTAGGGTTTATCTCGCCAAGAGAAGAACAACAGGGGTTCAGGAAGAATAGATCCACCACAGATGCCATATTCATCATTAGACAACTGGTTGAAAAGGCAATAGAGTTTAACAGGCCAGCCTATATTTGCTTTGTCGATCTCTCCAAAGCCTTTGATCGTGTAAGGTTACAGGATGTTACGGAGTACCTTCTCAAGCGAGAATTATCCAAGATCTAAACACCGGTAACACGACTTACATCAAATCCAATAGCGAGAGAACAAAACCTATTAGCATCTTCAGTGGAGTAAGGCAGGGACATTCATTGAGTCCTATGCTTTTCAACGTGATAATGGACGATATTATCAAAAATTACCCGAGCACCTTGGCTACAAATTGGGTGAGACCACTTTGCCAGTGGTGTGGTATGTTGACGACGCGGTCCTGATGGCGGAGTGCGAAGGGGACCTTCAAATTCTCCTGGACAAATTCTGTATACCCATGTAGACAGAATGCAAGACGACCGTCTCCCGAAAATATTGTCAAAAACCGTCCCGAGGTGGTCAGAAGCCGTGGAAGACCAAAAAAACGATGGAAAGAGAGTTATGACCCTGATGACTGAATTTAATATGTTGGAGAAACAGGTGTTCGCACCTATATAGAAGAATATGAAGAAGAAGAAGACTGAGAAGCTTAGACCTGAGAAGGCTATATAAGTAATGGTGCTTTTCCATGGGTTGCATATTCGCATATATATCTCCTTTCTCCTGTCATCGGTAATCAAGGCCCCGAGATATGTAAATTCAAGAGTTATTTCAACAATAGAAGACCCCATTAATTTTAGTTAGTATCTTTAATCTTGAATATCGAGAGAGGTGAAAATATTTAGTTTTTAGTCCCATTTTCTCTGACTCCTTTTAAAAATTGAAGGAAAAACTCTCTTACTGAATCAAAACTATATCTGACCATGCCTATATAGTCTGCATAGGCCAGGATAAGACTCGTGCCAGTCTGGAAAAATTGTCGTCGGTGATGGAAGTTTTGGAAGAAGTTTTCTAATGCGTTGTTGAATAAAACTGGGGATAATACGTCTCCCTATTTAAGGATGTAATTATTTTCTGTAATTTCAATATTTCTAGGATTCTCAAGATCGTTGAAAATATTCATATACACTACCCCTTATTTTCATTGACTTGTTACGAAACGTTTGGAATAATATTGAAAAAATTACTCATTATTTTTATAAAATAATTATCTTTATTTCTTTAAATAATATTATCTTCAAATTTAAAATATTAAGAAAACTTTTATATATTATAAATAAAGAATTTTAAACATTTTTAGATTTTTTGAAAAAACCTCTAGATGACTTCGTAGCCCAAATGCCCACAAAAGTACGAGTATTGCGATCCCAAGAGCGAATTGGATTGACCAGGGCCCGAATGTTAGGCGCTAGAGAAGCTAAGGGAAAAGTTCTTACATTCCTTGATGCTCATTGTGAATGCACTATTGGTAAGTTCAAGATTTTAAAATTTCAAACCAATAGTTTCGATATTTCAAATTATATATATATATGAGGGGTGAACCGCGACCTGAAATCTTGTACACCTACTTCCACTTTCATTTCCAAGTAGAAGACAATAGATGACAATAGATTATCTAATGAATTCCAAAGTAATTCCAAAGACTGTGTACACCTAATTTCAATCGCGGTTCACCCCTCGTATATTTGTATATACAGAGAGAGAGAGGTAGGTATATATATATATAAGGAGGATAGGTATCTACATTCTACACTATTGATAATATACGCGAGTATAGTATTTACTATATAGTGTCAGCATTTAGAAATGGCTAAACTTAAAATTATAAAAAAAAGTCCACGAATTCACTCATTTTCTCCTTATCAACGACAAATAAGAACGAATTTGGTATCTCGAGTAGCTAGCCCGGGTTCAAGCCCGGCGCACTGCAAAAATTTGGCAGGCTAAAATCATCAATTTACACACTTTTGAACACACACACAAACACACACCTCACAAAAATATTCACATAGAAGGTGGCTAAATCGTTAAAAAAAAAATACACAATAATAAAAATAAATTAAAATATACAGTCGACTCTCGATAATTCGAACTGTTCAGCTGTTAACTTAGATAAATCGAAAAAATTCTGTGTATTTTGATAGGCTCGATAACTCGAAATCCTTTTCGTAACAAGAGAGGGAGAGAACGTTCTATAATTCGAACTAGGCCACTTCCCCTCTTTATAATTCGAATTTTTCCTAGCAATTTTTACTCCATATGTAACACCAAGAGAGGCAAGGAAATCACTTGACCCTCTTCGAAATTTTATGATGAAAATAGAAGTTGACGACAAAATATTCTCAGCGCTAGTGACTTTGGAAAATGCTTTGGACCAGAGACGCCAAGCAACATCAAAACAAAAAATATTCTTAATTTTTTTAATTAGGTATGTTATTATTTATTGCAATGTTAATACATATGTATTTTTTTTTGTTCTTTTTTGTCGTTTTCATTATTTTTACTATTTTTACTTGAGGCTATATATAAAATTTATGTAAGCTCATATATACATATTTTCAAAAATATAATAAAAACTCTTAATAGTTCGATTTTTTTTTCTTTCCTCTTAATAATTCAAACTTCTTGATAAGTCGAATTTTTCTTATAGTCCCTTGGATTTCGAATTATCGAGACTCGATTATATATTATATAATTTACAGATTCCAAGTTACCTATACCTCTCTGTAAAATTTCATCAAAATCAGGTGGAAAGTTTAGCCGTAAAATTTTAACATAAATCCAATACCAAAAAAATAAACTTTAATATATACTGGGATGAGATATACCTATACCTATGTGTATGAAAAGACTCAGTCGATAGAGACGTTGTCAATTCTTTTCTTTACTTATGTGCGCATACACATACATTCATTCACAAAAGTTTGTCCTTTACCGCGGGGAAATGTAAATGGCGCTACTGTATCGGCATGTCTTACATTTTTGGTAGTGAGTGTAGAGTGTCAAATCCCTTAAATCAGAAAAATACCAGCAATCATTTTTGATATCAATATAAGCAGCTGACTTTTGGGAATCATGAGACACTGTCCGCCATGGCAACCCACTGAGGGCCATAGTTCTGGCGACATTTAAGGTAGTTCTTTCACAAATGCAAAAATTCAAGAAGTCTTTGAATCTTAAAATATAATTTGAAGACGATTTACCACACCAAACATGAAATAATTGCAATTAAAAATGAAATTTTTACATAAGGTAGATAGGGAAAGGCTGCGAAAATGATCATTATTTTATTTTTTTTCATTGAAGGACTTTCACCATCTTGATGAAAAACTAAAATTTATTAGAATAATATATTCGGAGTAACTTAAAAAAAAAATGAAATTATTTACCTCTTAGTTTTGATAAAATACAAAAAACAACAACATATTTGGGCGATTATTTTTAGTGAATGGTATATAAGCACAATGGCTTGGAAACGATCCGGCAAGTATATGTGTATCCATATAGAGATTTCGTAGTGTGAGTGGACAGTCACGTTAAAAAACATAACCTAAAATTTTAGTTCCGTTCATATTTATAGAGTGGTTACGAGGCTAAAACTTTTTGTGTGGATTGTCGCGAAAGAACCTATTTAATATGTATGTATAAATATATAAATTTATTCTTTAGGTTGGTTGGAACCTCTACTTTCTCGAGTCGCCGAAGATAGGAAAAAAGTAGTTTGCCCCGTCATTGATATAATCAATGATGATACATTTGCCTACATACGCAGCTTTGATTTTCATTGGGGAGCATTCAACTGGGAATTGCATTTTCGATGGTATTCAATAGGCCGTTCCGAAATGGAACATCGGAAAAAAGATTTGACAGAACCTTTCAGGTTTTTATTTCAGTTACCCACAATTTAATTTTGTTTTAAATACTTATTTATAATACTTTTAGGACTCCGGCAATGGCTGGTGGTTTATTTTCAATGGATAGAGAATACTTCTTCGAGCTAGGAGGGTATGATGAAGATTTGGAAATTTGGGGTGGAGAAAATTTGGAAATGTCTTTTCGGGTAAATTTTTATCATATTTTTAATTAAATATAAAAATTATTTAAATTTTTAAAATTTATTTTCAGGTTTGGATGTGCGGCGGAAGCGTGGAAATCGCTCCATGTTCTCATGTAGCTCATCTTTTTCGAAAATCTTCCCCATATTCTTTTCCGAATGGTGTAACTCATGTTCTCTATGGCAATCTTGCTCGTGTTGCACTAGTTTGGATGGACCAGTGGCGAGAATTTTTTTTTAAATTCAATCCTGGTAATTATTCTATTTCGAGTGTATCTAATATACTCCTATATTATAATGTTATATTGCATAGGTTGGAGTTATTTTTAATCGAATATAAGAAATTAATTCGAATTATAAGAATTTGAAGCTTAGAATAAAGTGATGTCTAGAGTGGAAATTTGATTAAGAATAATTAAATGATTAATTTAGGCACTTAATAAATTATGAGAATAAAGTATATGCTTCAAAATTTTAATCCCAGGGAACATTCTTCTGTTGTGATTATTGATTATATTAGACCAGGGGTCCTCAAACTTTTCCACGATCGGTGCACCAAATTTTCGGTAAAAATTCCGCGGTGCACATCTCTCAAAACGTAGAAAATAATAACTTCAGTATATTTACAATTTACATAATACCTGTAATCCCGCTTAATTGCCTAATAATAATTAAATTAGATTCTAATGATTTTTTATTATATAGCTTTTTATTTATTTATTTATTTTGAAGATGTATCACTTTTTTTAGTAAAGTAACTACATCGTCGCGGTGCCCCTGAAAGTTCCCCCGCGGTCCACACTGTGCACCCCGGTTCATAGTTTGAAGACTCCTGGGACTATAGGGTATTTGAAAAGAAAAGCTTAATATGAGTGTTTAAAAAATATAAGCGATTTAATTAAGAATTAATATGATCATAAAAGGAAACGATGATAAAATAAAAACAATAATGATAAAAACGAACAAACATCAAAAGTGGAATTTCACAAGCAGACACATTGTGCCTTCTTTGGTTTTGTCTGGCTTTGAATCCACTCTTAAAGCTGGTTGACAACACCAATATCGTATATAAAATCCCTAGAAATGTTAGTAATAGGCTAAGTCATTAATTTTTAATGAATAATCTCATAGTGTATTCTGAAACATATGCCTTGAAGTTGAATGTCATCCATAAATGTAGAAATTGCGAGTCCAAGAGAACAAAAAAGATCTAGATTATCTCCCACTCACTGTGATGTTGGAAATGAAGAAATTTGAACAACAGACTCTTCCCAAACTAAACTTTATAATAATAAAGGCCTTTTTTGCCCTGTTGGACAATTTCAGAGGGTTTAAGACCGAGTCGCCGCGCCATGCAGCTCCTAAGGTGACTCATTACCAAACTCTGCCTTGGCTCTATCTATGGAAGTAAAGGCTAGCCAGTTTTGATACCCCCTCTCGTTTGAACTGACGGGGTCCAGGAGAAAGGTGAACAACACGTCTGGAGTCAGCCAGAATGCAGAAGCTGCATCAGGAGGGTCAAGTTTGGCCCTCAAGCGCCTAAAGGGGCTTCACTCCTAATTTATTTAGGGGTTTTCACTTAGACGGGTAGCCGATCAAGGCTGAAGAGTCCCATCAACCCTTTCCCTATTAGTCGCCTCTTACGACAAGCAGGGAGTACTGCGGGTCTATTCTACGCCCAACCCACAGGGCATATACTAAACTTTACAACTTAGGGAAAGAGAAGTTCTAGAGTTTCATGGACTATTATCAAAATCCTGAACCAGCTAGTTGGCTCAAAATCCCAATTTTTAGAAATATAAATTTGCATAAATAAAACAAGGCCATTAATAAGAGAAATGAATAATATTCTAGAGCTCTGTTTAAGTATTCCTGGTAATCTTGATCTTGCCCTATAATAATTATATGAACTAGAGGAATTTATACTAAACAGAAAATAAAGACCGCTTTATATTTGAATATATTTTTCAAAAGTAATATCCAAATTTTCAACATGTTATGATAAAATCTTATATTTATATATTTTTGTTGGGTTTTGGAGGTTTCAGCCAAAACAATTTATATTTTACAGTTTAAGGGTTTGGCTACTGGCCCGGCAAGCTTAGTTAGCGCTTGGGTTCGATTCCTAAGGGGACGAACCTCTCTGATATGCAATGTAAAAATATTTCTCTAATATCTATGAAGTCCTTTAAAGTTAAATTTATTTAATAATTTACATTTTATTTTGAAAAATACTCGGATGAATTTTATTCAAATTATATAATTAAATGAAGGCTAAATTTTTATTTAAATCATACATAATTAATTATGTCTATTAATTGGACCTAACAACAAATAGTTATAATTAATTATGTGTGATTTAAATCCCAATTTAATCCCAAATATATAAGCATTAACAGCAACAGATTTAATACATATAGTACTATATAATTAAATAGATATGTTTACTTAATAAAAAATTAGTTGTATTTATATGTAGATATGTATGCCATATTTGTTTAAAAAAATAATCCACTTCTTCAGTAAAACTTAAAATTAAAATTTTCACCTAGTTGTATTTATTAACTATATTTTATTTAATATATTTATAGAGGCTGCTAAAATAAGAAATGATTTAAATGTTAAGCAACGTTTACAATTACGGTATGAATTAAATTGCCATTCTTTCAAATGGTATTTGGATCATATTTGGCCTCAACATTTTCTACCAACTAGTGACCGTTTTTTTGGAAAGGTATCAAGCAAATTATATAATTACTTTTTTCAATTTAAATTTTCTAAAAAAATACTAAAATATATTTTAATAATTATAAATTTAATTTATGTAGCCTTACTTTTCACCGAGGGTACTCGGTTAAGGTATCGGTTACACAAAGTACTATGGAAAAATCTAAAGTATGGATATAATAATCACAAGGTCGTAGCTCAAAGAAAATTTCGGGTGGTCCCTTCTCCCTTGGATGAGAAGTTGTTTATTTATTTATTTTGAGATCTGTTTTTAAATGATTTTATATATAATTGAATAAATGCAGGTAATTTTATTTTTTATTTTAGAATAAAATTGAATAATAGATAGTGTATATCATTGGCGGTTGGTGACTTTTCAACGAGAGGATGCTGTCCAAATGAATCAGCTACAATGAGTCAGCCTGTCCTATAAGAAAATCTTAAATTTCTCCTAATTTTATTTCTATCAAAGCAAGTTAGGACTTGTCTATAGCACTCTTAGTTATTTCCGATCTTATATATTGAGAGTTCTTAGAAATGGATTAGTCCAAAGATTCTCGAATTAGCTTTTATTTATTCCTTTTTTGTATTATTTCTATTTTAATAGTTCCTCATCGAGAGCAATTTTTATTCGACTAAAACTCGTTTGGACTTGTCTTTGACCTGCTTGAACTCGAAGATATACCTTCCAGGCAGGGACTTTAAACCTTCTATCAACCCCCTTTTCTGAAAAATAATTTATTTTAATTATCCCTTGAAATTATGCAACAATTTTATTTCATTTCGAGATCCAATATACTTTTCAAAACAAAAAATATTTTTTTTAGAAATATTTGAAATAACGGATAAGAATTTGAAAATTTAAATATCCTCCTGAAATTGTGAAGTCGAGATTTATGAAAATATTCTAAATGTTTGAAATTTTTTCCCAGCATCTATGGACCGCACGTTACTGAGGTATATATATTACATAAGTAAATTTAATCTTCGAGCACATCAAGTCTATAACAATTACAATAAGAATTAACAATTACAATATTCCAACTCTACAACCTGCTCAGTCTTTATGTCGATTTGCCGATGCCATGGTTAAATTAATACAAGCCCAGTGAATTTACAGATTGAAAATTCAAGTAGTCCATGCTTAAATTAATGTCTTGTAATTTTTTGGGGGAATATTCGAGTTAATTAATTATTTAAGGTAGTTGTTTTGCGACAATACTAGCAAAAAGTTAATGCTAGAGTATATAGAACAGACAATAGGATTCATAATTTATAAGCCCAAAACTTTTTGCTGATTATGTACCACTCCTAGCCAACCCCGTGCTCGTTTGACAAATATGGCAAAACTGTCCGAGCTTGTATATATTTTATCATAGAAATTTCAGATAAAGTACATTACAAAGGGAGATTTATAAAACAAAAATTTCTTATAAAGCGATTGAAAGCTGTTGCGACAATGGCTGAAGCAAAAAAACGTCAAGAAAATTACTAAAGTTAACCCACTTTTTAGGTTAAATAAATGCGTTGTTGCCAGCTTGCTTTTAGTGTAAATTTTTTATTATATATTTTTCATTATTTATTTATTTATTATTATCTTAGAAACTGTGTTGTAACTATGAATTAAAATTTTCTTTAAAAATGTATTAGTTATTGTTTAATGTTGGTTTAGAATTTTATAACAATGGTAAGAAGAGTTTATTAATTATAATTAAATATGTATGTAAAATTTCCGATATCCCGTATAGTGCAATGTATAAGAGTCTGAAAAACTCTATGTTTGGAATTTAATATCTCCGGAACTATATTGTTCATAAATTTCGTTTTGCAACCAATCGATGCAGAAGTATTTAAATAATAATCTATCTAAATTTCAAAAGAAAACTCATATGGTGAAACAACTAACTAAAAAAATATATAGGATATAACTAGTAACGCGTTTTCTCACATCATAACAACAACTTCTGAGGGATGGGGGATCCCCTCACTAGCTACGGCCTTGAAAGATTAGATATGGTAGAAAACATATAATAATACTCTAATTTATAATTACCTATTCGTCGAAAGGGGTGAATAAAAAAGAGAGATTTAATACACTTGCGTTTACTGGCTTTTAGACGGTTTGATAACTGTACTATTTTGCTACTATTTATCTGTATCAAGTCAATATCGTTTACACCGGGGATTCTATGAAAACTAATAGTTTGATTCGCCATGGTGTTAAAAAATGTTTTTTTTTTAATTTAATTTTATTTATTTTCTTAGAAAAACGGACTGGTAAGCGAAATAAGTAGGTTATAATGAAAGGCAGTCAATAAATTATTTAAATTTTATTAAAATTCCGACGTTTCGGAGACCTTTTCTCTCCTTCTTCAAGGTATTGAATAGTTATTGATGGTTAACTAAGTACATTTATGATATAATTTTGAAAAGTATCGTAATATTGATGTTATCACTGAAAAGAGAGACACATGGGAGCCGAGTTTTACTCACCCACCAACGAGGGGTGATCCACGATTGGAATTAGGTGTACACCGTCTTTGGAATTATTTGGAATTACTTTGGAATTCATTAGATTATCTATTGTCTTCCACTTGGAAATGAAAGTGGTAGTGGAAGTAGGTGTACACGATTTTAGGTCGCGGTTCACCCCTCGCCCACCAATAACTATTCAATACCCTGACGAAGGAGAGAAAAAGTCTCCGAAACGTCGGAATTTGAATAAAATTTAAATAATTTATGGACTTCCTTTCATTATAACCTACTTATAGAGCTTTTAATTTTTGAAAAGGTTATTTTATAATGATTTATTTAGATGATAATTTATTGTATATTATTTTTTATGCTTTACTTAGATCAGGCATATGCCGTCTGGACGATGTTTGCAAAGGCCTTCTATGTCAGTAAATGGAGGAAATCACCCTACTGAACTTCCTTCTATTGCACAATGTAATGAAAAACCTTCTTTAAAACAAATGTTCCTAATGTCACCGGAAGGCTTTATAATGACAGACGAATCGTTGTGTCTTGTCGCCACTTCTAAAGTAAATTTGGACAAAATTGAATATACAATACGAATGCTAGCATGTAGTGGCAATCCAAAACAAAAATGGAAAAGAATAAAAAAAGTAAGTTTGTAATAGAAATTATACTAAAAAAAATTTTGTCGAGAAAACAGGTTTATTTAATTTATAAGGAATAATTCAAGGAACGAGTCTTCTGCTCGATGTAATTTCATGTACATTAGGGTGGCCCTTATTTTGGGTATTTTCGAATTTTTACGCTCGCAGGGGCTCATATGGTTCCAAATAAATAAAAAAAAATATCCCCCAAGTTTCAACCCCTATCTCAATTTTAACCTGTGCCTCAGAGCGATATAAGTTTCCCATCTAAATAACATGGGGTTTTTGGCATTGAACGATCAATTTTTTATTCGGACCAAAGCAATGGTTTAAAAAATTTGAAACTCTGTAGATTTTATCCTTATAATAGTAGCTACCCTTCAGAATTTTTACAGATTTGTAGCTATTATAATTTTGGAGTCTATAACTTACTAACACTAAGATATGGCAGTATTTTATCTAGCTGTAACTCCAAAATTATAATAACTAAAAATCTGAAAAACTCTGAAGGATAGCTACTATTATAGGGGTAAAGTCTACAGAGTTTTAAATTTTTTGAAATATTACTTTGGCCGGAATAAAAAATTGATCGTTCAATGCCAAAAACCCCATGTTATTTAGATGGGAAACTTGCATCGCTCTGAGGCACAGGTTAAAATTGAGATAGGGTTTTGAAACTTGGAAGATATTTTTTTTAAATTTATTTCGAATCATATGAGCCCCTGCGATCGTAAAAATTCGAAAATACCCAAAATAAGGGCTACCCAAAATAAGGGCCACCCTAATGTACATAAAGAGAAACAATGAGGTTGTCTTCTGTTTGATGCAAATAAACATACACACATATAGGTATATAGATATACCTATCAAATAAATATCTTAAGGATTTCAGGTTGTCTTAATAACGCAATCTGGTCGAATAAGTTCCTAAGAACAGAACCCAAGGTGCGATATATAAGATTATGATAAGACCAACACTGACTTACGCAACCGAAACAAGACCAGACACGGCCAAAACTAGGCAGATCTTGGAAACGGCCTAGATGAAGATCCTCAGAAGAATCCTTGATCTATCACTGTTTGATAAACAAAGAAGTAAAGACATCAGGGAAAAATGTGGAATTCAAAAGATCGATGACTGGATCAAATGTAGAAGAGAAAATTGGTAAACACACGTGGAAAGAATGAGCGAAGACCGAAAAGAAAATTTTAACGAATAAACCAGCAGGCAAGAGAAGCAGACAGAGGTCGACCTAAAAAACGCTGGCAGGACGAGTTAGAATAAACAGACCATAGGTCTATTAAGAAGAGGAAGAAGAAGAAGAAAATAAATATCTTCTATTATAAAGTGCTTATGCTGTCCGTCGCGAGCCACTCATTTAAAACCCACATATGTCAAATTTATTAAAATTAGAAAATTTAAATTATTAATTGAAAGTAATGGAAGGCAGCCCAGAGGTAGCGAAAATAAGGTGTAATTTATTGGAATCCTTCTTCCTTCCCTTTCAAACCGACGTTTCGGAGGATCCTTCCCTCCTTCTTCAGGGTTTCAAGGGGTCAATGAAGGAAACAAATAAAATGCTTCCTTCCTCTCTCCACAGCAGTGTTTAAAACTTTTTTCTTTCTTAGCAGAAGCATAGAAAAACAATATTTTTTCTTCTATAATTAAGAAAAAGAAGAAAAATAAATTGTTTTTCTATGCTTCTGCTTAGGAAGAAAAAAGTTTTAAACACTGCTGTGGAGAGAGGAAGGAAGCATTTTATTTGTTTCCTTTATTGACCCCTTGAAATCCTGAAGGAGGGAAGAATCCTCCGAAACGTTGGTTTGAAAGGAAAGGAGGAAGGATTCCAATAAATTACACCTTATTTGGATATGTGTTAATTTTTTCTTTCCTCACTACCCCTGGGGTACCTTCCATTACATTCAATTAAAAGTTCTACCAGTCCGTCACTCTACAGAGAAAATTTCATTGCAAATTTAAATTATTATTTTAAAACTCACGAATGTCCAGGGTCAAAAAATCAAGAAGCCTCTCCTAGACAGCAAGATGGCCCCCGAAGGAGGGCTTCGCAGCTGGTATATATATTATTTATTTGTTTGAGACTATAGTTTCGAAGGCTTGCCCTTCATCATCAGTCTTTTTTTAATTATAAACATTATTTTTCATGGGGTCAGTATCGCGTGGATATTGAAAATTTATTGCTCCTACTAACCCGAGAATGAGGCGACTGTGGGTCAGTGGATAGAGTGTTGGGTAGCTGACTCGAAGATCGCTAATTCGAGACTGAGTCTCAGCAGATAGATATTTGCAGTCGCCTCCTCTTGGAAAGTAATGGCAACCTACCAAGAGTATAATTGCCAAGTGACCTCTCCAAATTAGCCGTTCGGAACCGGCGTTAAAAAGTAGGTCCCGTATATCTTTGTAAAACAACTAAACACACTCAGCACAGATAGGTATATGCGGAGAGGCGCCGACACCCGTTTCGGGTATGGCACTCGAAGAAGAAAAAGACTAACCCGAGACGACATTCTTATTACTTGTCTAACTGGCTTCTCGGCTTACTAAGAGGGAAAAAAAATTTCAATATCCACGCGACACTGACCCCATGAAAAATAATATTTATAATTAAAAAAAAAAACAGATGATGAAAGCCAAGCATTCAAAACTATAGTCTCAAACAAATAAATAATATATACTTATATACATTTGATATAAATTATATGTGTGTATGTTGATTTGCATCGAGCAGAGGACAACTTCTTTGTTTTTCTTTATGATTCAACAACTCTGCTACTCTTGGCAAAATAAAAACTTTTCAATTCTAACATGTACATTTACTACATTCGAGCAGCTCAAGCTTATCAGTCAGGGGAAGTAAGTGTTATATTTTTAAAAGAATATTACATAATAGAAATAATTATATTGTATTCCAAGCCAACCCTGAAGATAATTTTTTAGACCTAAGTCTCTAAATTTGGTTCAAAAATTGATGAACTCTCTCCATCTTTCGAAAATTACTTGGTCCTATTTAATGTATATTTGTTAATCGTGTTAATAATAATTGCAGTTTGCAGTTATAAGTCCGAACCCGGGCTCCAATCCCCTGCTCTAATGATTGAAATTGAATTTCCTCATCTGTTGACTATTGCATTTGAATATTGTGGTTTCTGGTTGTATAGTTGACCTAAACCACCAAATGTCTTTCTACATATAATATCATATATTCTTTTATTTTCAGAATAATGCGATTCAACATGTAACATATAATAAGTGTTTAGAATACTTACCAGAAAAAAATTTAGCGGTTCATCTCGTTTTAAAAGACTGTGATACAAACTCTATTGATCAGCAATGGGAGCTAGATCCTGTTACATGGAAATAAATTAACTTGAATATATTTATATATATCCATGTGTCTGTACCTATGTGTTTTACTTATACCATATTATATTTATTATATATTTATACTTACTAGTTGACTTACCCGTGAAAATTCGTGGATAAAATTTAATAAACTTTTTAATAAAAAAAATTATTGTTGTTTTTTAAATTAATTTTCCTTTTTTTGTGTTGTAAAAATAATAATATAAAAATAATAAAAACTTTACTATAAGTTATGCTAAGTAATATATTGTATTTATGCATAATCTTAACACGTTGTGGGGGCCATGGCATTTT
The DNA here is from genome assembly GCA_024734495.1 of Forficula auricularia. Lineage (NCBI taxonomy): Eukaryota > Metazoa > Arthropoda > Insecta > Dermaptera > Forficulidae > Forficula > Forficula auricularia. Next base: position 71,978,248 of record JALMQS010000099.1, read on the forward strand.
TTAAGAAATTTTCACTGGGGGGGGGCACTGGAAATTTTTTGGGTGCCATGCCCAAAAAAGGTTAGGACTACACAAAAGTAAGGCTCACCTGCCTCATGAGTTTTGCTCGGTAGCTCGCCTGTTGCAATCAGGCTTTGAGTCTACAGTATGAAGAAATGTGTGTCAAATATTTGTAGCATACACTAGTATGTAGCGCCAAATATATTAAATAAAATCTTATTATATTAAGGTAGTTGTTTCGCGACAATAGTAGCAAAAATTTAATGCTAGAGTATATAGAACAGACAATAAGGATTCATAATTCATAAGCCCAAAACTTTTTGCTGTTTATGTACCACTACTAGCCAATCCAGTGCTCTTTTGACAAATCTTGCAACACTGTCCGAGCTTGTATATATTTTATCATAGAAATATCAGATAAAGTAATTATAAAGGAAGATTTATAAAACAAATTGCTCTTAATAAGCGATTGAAAGATGTTGCGACAATGGCTGAAGCGAAAAAACCTCAAAAAAGTACTAAAGTTAACGTACTTTTAGTTTAAATAAATGCCTTGTTGCCAGCTTGTTTTTAGTGTAAATTTTTCATTATACATTTTCAGTATTTATTAATTATTATCTCAGAAACTGTGTTGTAACTATGAATTAAAAGTTTCTTAAAAAATGTATTAGTTATTTTTTAATGTTGGTTTATTTTTTATAACAATGGTAAGAAGAGTTTCTTAATTGTAATTAAATATGTATATGTAAACTTTCCGATATCCCGTATAATGTAATGTATAAGTGTCTGAAAAACTCTATCTTTGGAATTTAATATCTCCGGAACTATATTGTTCATAAATTTCGTTTTGCCATCGATCGATGCAAAAGTATTTAAATAATAATCTGTCTAAATTTAAAAAAAATCCTAAGAAAACCCATATGTTAAAACAACTACCTTAAACGAGCAATTCTTGTCTATATATATAGAATCGGTTTCTCAAAAACGGCTTTAACGATTTCGCTAAAAATTGGTGAACTTATCAAGTCTCGTGAGTTATTAGTAGAGTATAAATTTTAATCCTATTGAAATAAAGAAAGGGGGTGTAAATTAGTCATGTCGCAAAATAAATATTTTATTCGTTCATATCTGGTCTTCGGTAAATCGCAGAACCTTGAAATTTTAAACTTAAGCTATTTAGAGGCAAAAAATTACCGAGCATCGCTCGGTGCTCCAGGCCCTTAAATATTAAACGCCGTTACCGGGAACCAGGCCTATCTGTTTATGCAAATCGAGGATTCATAGAGACATTTTTTAGAAAGGAAGCGAATTTATGAACATTGTTCAATAAAGTACATTTTATAACAAATACAAGTTCTTTCATTACATTGTCAATCCTTCCGCAAATCTGGGAAAATTAAAAAAATTCAACTTTTTGACTTTGAGGGCAAACGGCTTCCACTGGGGGGGGGGGGGGGGGGGCAGTTTCCCACCCATTTATACCTTAAAAAAATATCTTGTTGTGTGCCAAGGTGTAATCAGAGAATTAACGCTGGTGGCCAGGTGAATGGCATCGTTGTGAATAAAAACATATCTGTCGTACCTAAATTAATGACGCGGCCTCCTCAGAAATATCACGGTCATTCATATATGAATGACATGGCACGTAATGTGTTAATAATAAATTTTACTTTATTCTTTGTTGTCTACATTTTAGACTGAAGATGGCGGAAAGTTTCCGCTGAAACTGTCTCTTTTCTTTGCAAATAAAACCTCATACAAGACAATCCACATTTTATTCAACCCAAATGAAATCCTTGGTCTTCACACGAAAAACACATCTGGTTCCCATGGGCTCTACATACCTCACCAACAACAAAAAATTTGGTAAATGGCCAAGATTTTCATTTTTTGACCCTCCACTCCCCCACCCCCATTTTGGGCGGTTAGATTTTGCATTTTTAGACTTCTGGGGGTCCACTGATTATGTATACAAAATTTGGTTGAGTTTGCTCAAACGAACTAGGTTTTTAATTTTTACCCCCCCCCCCTCAATTTTGGGTCGATATGCACCAAAATGCTAATCAGCTCTTAATCTCAATGGACCAAAACTACGTGTGAAATTTGGTTTCGATATTCAAACTAGTTTTTGAGCTAGCTCGTCCACAAAAATTTGGTAACGCACAGACTAACTGACAGACATTTTGACAAAACAATTATTATCTCGAAAAATATAATTTTTTCGATGTTCACTTATTAGAGCTTTTTTGTAGAGCGAAATACCATGGTTTCGCTCAATTTTTTTAATCGAAATAGTTTCAACCGTTTTTGAGATATTTTGAAAAAAAGAAGGAAAAAAAAACACTTTTTTCATGCACGATTAAAATACTTGACCATACCCTGTATGGTAAAGTAAAAATAAATTATTCCAGCCATCAGCGCCTTTAATCAATAATTTTTCTTTGTCATAAACGTCTTTTTGGTTATTGAGAGGAAGGTGGATTTTTTAAATAAATATATCCAGTTGCACCAAAAGCCATTAAAAGTTACATTAAAAGTAACTTTATCTATACCTACCTCTAAAAAAACTCTTCAAAGACAGCAGATTCCTTTCAATTAAAAAATATACTATTTTTATTTTATAACTTAAATATCCATACTTATCTAAAAAATGAACTCTCATTAGTCTCAGGTAAAATAATGAATTTGATATTCCATTTATAATGTGAAAAATTGCATAACTTCATCCAAAAGCCTAGGTATAGGTATAATCAAGTGTCAAGTATATTAAAGTTAACGAATAAAATTAAAACTACTACTAAAAATAAAGTTCTGAATTGGATGCTTGATGATCTTATTTGTAAATTAAAGGAGAAAAGGAAAAATAGATTTATATTTATATTCTAGCTGACGACCGGGCCTTCGGCCCGGCGTCACCTAGCACCTAGCGGAGCAACAAATACACAAATATTTTACTTTTCTAATTATTAATATAATAATATAGATATATAGAATATATATATATATATATATAAGGACTATATTTTTTATGCAGATAATTTATATTTTATTGCCAACGTTTCGTCAACTATGTTGACTTCTTCAGGGCTCAAATAGTTACCTTCCCTGGATATTGTCATTTGAATAATTATTCTATCTTAGTAAACATATCAAGGCAAGTCAACATCAATCAGATTGAAAATAATAATATATATGTTTTAAAAATTCCGATCTTTTTCTTAATACTTTCTTTTAAATTTTATTATGAGCAGGGATACAGAGTCTTGCATTTTGGAAGCAGTTCTAAGTCAAATGACTCAATTAAATTAGAAGAGTTTTTATACTATCATATATGATGAAATAGTCATATTTTTAGAGATATTGTCATAGAAGCAGCCATGTTGAAATTTTCAAAATGGCTGACGACGCTAAACCACGTTGTCATGGCAACCATGTTCAAAGTTTATAAGGTATAAAAATTTTTAAGAAAAAAATAAAACAGACCTCAAAAAAATTAAATGCAACAAATAAAATACACTAAAAGGTATAAAATAATTATTATCTTATTTAGTTACAACTAAACGACGAAATATTAACATGAAATTACTTTTTGAAGTCGGTGCCAAACAAACTATACCTATAAGCGAGCGTACCCACCAAACGTACTAAGTAAGATCCGTCGAGTGCGATTCATAAAAGGTATATGTTTGGCACCGACTTAGAAAAGTAATTTCATGTTAATATTTCGTCGTTTAGTTGTAACTAAATAAGATAATAATTATTTTATACCTTTTAGTGTATTTTTAACCGACTTCAAAAAAGGAGGAGGTTCTCTATTCGACTGATTTTTTTTTTTTTTTTTTGTGCCTATGTTACCTCATATGTCCGCCAATTGTCAACCGATTTTGAAAAAAATTGCATTGGGTCCAGTCTAGCTTCCGATTGGTCCCATTTTTTTTCGATTTTTTTCCATAGGTATTAGACCTTTTTTATTAGGTTTGTTTAGACCTAACCTCTTTGTTTATGAACCGATTTCGATGGTTCTTTTTTTATCCGAAAGGGAGTGTCTTAGGGATGGTGTCATATTAATTTGGTCAAGTTCTGATGATATAATCACTATTAATAACATCACTAAAAAGAGAAAAATAAAAATAATTTTTAAGAAAAAAATAAAAACCGACTTCAAAAATTAAATGCAACAAATAAAATACACTAAAAGGTATAAAATAATTATTATCTTATTTAGTTACAACTAAACGACGAAATATTAACATGAAATTACTTTTTTGAAGTTGGTGCCAAATATATACCTTTTATGAATCGCACTCGACGGATCTTACTTAGTACGTTTGGCGGGTACGCTCGCTTATAGGTATAGTTTGTTTGGCACCGACTTCAAAAAGTAATTTCATGTTAATATTTCGTCGTTTAGTTGTAACTAAATAAGATAATAATTATTTTATACCTTTTAGTGTATTTTATTTGTTGCATTTAATTTTTTGAAGTCGGTTTTTATTTTTTCTTAAAAATTATTTTTATATTTGTTGCATTTAATTTTTTTGAAGTCGGTTTTATTTTTTTCTTAAAAATTTTTATTTTCTCTTTTTAGTGATGTTATTAATAGTGATCATATCATCAGAACTTGACCAAATTAATATTGCACCATCCCTAAGATACCTCCTTTTCAATAAAAAAAGAATCATCGAAATCGGTTCATAAACAAAGAAGTTAGTCCTGAACAAACCTAACAAAAAAGGTCTAATACCTACGAAAAAAAATGGGACCAATCGGAACGTAGACTGGACCCAATGCAAAATTTTTTTAAAATCGGTTCACAATTGGCGGAGATATGAGGTAACATAGGCACAAAAAAAAAAAAACTCAGTCGAATAGAGAACCTCCTCCTTTTTGAAGTCGGTTAAAAACCCCCAGTAGTAAACCATTTAAGAACAATTTTCCTTTGTTTTCAGTGTAGAATTTTCATTTTTACCTGAAACTGCTGTTGAAGAGTTTATATTATTTGCTGATATTTCTTAATTAAAAACTTATATGATAAACTTTCATAAAGTTATCCACTTTAATTAAAAAAAAAAAAATAGAAACCCATCTTAATGTTTTGGAGCTAGTAGAGGACCATCTAAAACTAGTAATAGACAATGCTTAGCACTAATGAGGGGACCATCATTAATTAATCTTTAACCAGACATTTAATTTGGCTATAGATTAATTAAAGATGGAATAAATAAGATAAAATAGGATATTAAAAAATTGAATATGAAAGATTTCAATTTGCCGATGGTAATATATTCAAATTTTCTTAGAAAATCATAAGATGGTGTCATCTATTAAATCCGATGGAATGGAATATTTTTAATTATATGTCAGAGGGGTTTTCACGAGGGGTAAAAAACAACCCCTCTGACATATAGGTAAATAAAAATTTTCCATTCCATCGAATTTAATAGATGACACCATCTTATGATTTTCTAACAATATAATTAATTAATTATCATTTTATTGTGTAATAAATACAAATTAATTAAATAAGTTTATCTCAGGGACGTCAATTAAATTTCTTGATTTGCTCGTTGGCATTTATATTAAAGCGTGCCGTAAGGTTTACTCTGGTGTGCTCTTTTCTAATCAATTTGGTTAAGGATTACTGACTGTCTCAATTGAAATATTAACCACTCACTATTTATTTAAGACTTAAACTGCTAGATCCACATAATTTTGTGACTAATGGAACATCGCAATTAACACTTAAATAGCAAAATTAATAAATCCAATTAATCCAGAAATGACGGTCCCGGTCCATTTCTAGATAAATCTTTAATATAAGAACCAATAGTGGACCACCCCTAACTACCATTCCAGATATGGTTTTATAGCCAAAATTATACTATTATGCTGGATTATTATTCTAATAATATAAATATATAAAAACTTACATTTAAGAAAAGAGCACACCAGAGTAAATCTTACGAAACGCTTCACATAAATGTCGATAATTTAATGAATTGATGAACAGCACGTGTTCGAGTAGTACAGCTTGGTTGCTAGATATCACAACTTGAATATACATTTAAAATTGACGCTGCTAAAATTAACAAATTCTTATTTTTAACCGACTTCAAAAAAGGAGGAGGTTCTCTATTCGACTGATTTTTTTTGTCTAAGTTACCTCATATCTCCGCCAATTGTGAGCCGATTTTGAAAAAAAAATTTGCAATGGGTTCAGTCTAGCTTCTGATTGGTCCCATTTTTTTCATTGGTATTAGACATTTTTTGTTAGGTTTGTTCAGGCCTAACTTCTTTATTTATGAACCAATTCTTATGACCAAATAATCGAAATTATAATAAATAAAATCTTTTATAAAAAAATATATTAAGTCACTATTAATAATATCACTAAAAGAGAAAAATAAAAATAATTTTTAAGAAAAAAATAAAACCGACTTCAAAAAAATTAAATGCAACAAATAAAATACACTAAAAGGTATAAAATAATTATTATCTTATTTAGTTACAACTAAACGACGAAACATTAACATGAAATTGCTTTTTGAAGTCGGTGCCAAACAAACTATACCTATAAGCGAGCGTACCCACCAAACGTAGGTACTAAGTAAGATCCGTCGAGTGTGATTCATAAAATGTATATGTTTGACACCGACTTCAAAAAGTAATTTCATGTTAATATTCCGTCGTTTAGTTGTAACTAAATAAGATAATAATTATATTATACCTTTTAGTGTATTTTATTTGTTGCATTTAATTTTTTTTGAAGTCGGTTTTATTTTTTCTTAAAAATGATTTTTTTATCAACTTATCTGCCCAAAGTTGCATTACTAGCGCATGGTCCACTATTGGGGGTTTTACCTTACCTATTTATATCATCATCATCATCATCATCAGCCTGTCGATAGCGTCAATCCACTGCTGAATATAGGCCTCTTCCATCAAATGGAAGGGGTTGGCATTAAGTCACCACGCTTGCCAGACGGATTGGTGACTAGGAATCAGATTATAGCCGGTCAAATATCAATGCAGGGACTCGGACTCGAACCCGGGACTCCTGCTTAGAAGGCTAGTGTCTTTAAGCTCTCGGCTAATCCGATTCCCCACCTATTTATATATAAATGTTTAATTTTTATTTAAATAAGTATATTTATAAATTGTAAATGAAGAATGCATTTTGGTTTTTATTTTTTAATTTCTAAAAATACCCATAGTCCCTGCAAGGGGGAGGGGACAATTGCACCTGCGGGTCCCGGGCCTGGGCCCCACAGGGCCCCTCGTCCCAGATGTGACATGTTTTTTTAAGGGGGTATGTTAGAAAAAAATGCGTAGGGTGACCAACTTTTTCCAATAAAAAACACATACTTATTCCATAATAAGTGGCCCAGTTCAGATTTTGGGTCTCGGGCCCGAAATTTGAGACGGGGGCCATGGTTCCGCCACTGGTTCGACTGTATGTATCCTTTATCTATGTTTCAAACTTTAAAATGGAGAAAAAGTGAAACTTTTTAAGATTCAGCGCGCTGAATTAATAATTTGATGATAAATATCGAAATCAGCGGTCGCCAACCCGTAGTTTACGTGTTAAAAATATGGACTTGAATCAATAACAAATGTCTCTCTGATGGGACGTGACATCCTCTCGATATAACATAACAGACGAATAAATAATTATAAATGAGAAAGAAATCAATATTATTTTATTGATTTAATCTATCTTGAGGTTCATAGTAACTTTTTAATATAAGAAAATAGCATTTTAATTAAGAATTTTTTAGATTAAAAGAAATTGTGTGAAAAAGATTCGATTTCTTCTTTCCGGGAGCGAATCAACTAGAATGCCCAAAAAGTTTTATTTTTTTTCTCATTAGATATTTATTCAAATCTATTGAAATTTCATGTATATGCTGTTATATTTATTTATCTTTTATAGAAAATAATTATTATTAGGAAATTTGCATTTTAAAGGATAGTTTATTTGAAGTCCAATTTGAAAAAACAGCTAATATCTCCGTTGAAATTTTTTTGAAAAATATGAAATTAATATATATTATAAAACAATTAATTATTAATAATTTAATTTAATTTTGAACGAAATCGATTCAGTACTTTTTGAGAAAATGGTCAAAAACCATCTGAACAGTCTAAAAAACGATGTTTTTTGAAAGCACGAGATACCTTTGAAAAAAGTTAAAAAAGTCATATGAAACAAAAGATTGACTTGTGACATGGAGGTGAATTTTAAAATGTTTCTAAAACGGCCTTTTCATAGACAGTTTTCGGGGTTTTTGACGATTTTCTCAAAAAGTACTGAATCAATTTCGTTCAAAATTGAATTAAATTATTAATAATTAATTGTTTTATAATCTCTATTAATTTCATATTTTTCAAAAAAATTTCAACGGAGATATTAGCATTTTTCAAATTTGGTTTTCAAAAACTACCCTTTAAAATGCAAATTTCCTAATAATAGTATATTTTCTAGAGATATTCTAAGATAAATAAATATAACAACACATATGAAATTTTCAATAGATTTGAATAAATATCTAATGTGAAAAAATAAAACTTTTGGGCATTTCTAGTTGATTCGCTCCCGGAGAAGAAGAAATCGAGATCTTTTCATACAATTTCTTTAATCTAAAGAATTCTTAATCAAAATGCTGATTTTCTTATATTACAAAGTTAATATGAGCTCAAGATAGATGAAATCGAGGAGATAATATTGGATTTCTTCTCATCTATAATTATTTATTCGTCTGTTATGTTATACCGAGAGGATGTCACGTCCCATCAGAGAGACATTTGTTATTGATTCAAGTCCATTCACTCTACATTATTGGAATATTTTTTAACTCCTAAACATTTCAGTCATATTAACTTTTCTGGTTTAAATTAAATGTTTTTAATATAGGTCATTATATAAATGTGTGTACCTCAAAGGTTAGGCAGTGATGGTTAAATTTTATAGATAAATATTACTCTAACGTCCTAGATATTCTACATATAAAAAAATCATAATAAAGAAACATGTTGATAATTTAATTTACTAAAAGAAAATTCATTATGTATAATTAGCTCCGATGACTATTTTAAATATCTAGAGAAGATAAACATTACAAATTAAATATTTTTTTCTGAGAAAAGTAAACTTTATTTTACAAAAATAAAAACGGTTTTAGATAAAGGGTCCCCCTTAGATTGAATGTGAAAATACGTGTCATCAAACAAATTCCATATTTTTCTATTCAAAAAAATTAATTCATTGAGCTTGAATTTTTATATTGAAATTTTTTCCAGGTCGGACATAAATGTTACCATTACTTTCTAACCCTTTGATGTACAACACATTTATATAAAACCTTTATTAAAAATAAAATATTTTTCAATATGCCTATTAAAAAAATTGAAGTCCAATGAAAGGTAGTTTTTTGAATCAAAAAATTATGGAATTTGATTGATGAGACGGATTTCAATAAACCTCCCCACCCTCGTTAATTTTTGGGTCAAGCAATCAAAATCTAATCAGCTCTTAATCCCAATGCACCAAAGCTTTATTTGAAATTTCGTTTTGATATTCACACTAGTTTTTGAGCTGCTAGATTCAAATACCCTAGACAATTTAATAACGAAAAGTTGTTCTTGTGTTAAAATATTTTTATTTCCAATACAGGCAGTTAGTTAGATTTTCGGCTTTCTAGCTTTAGAACTTCTGGATCAAAAATAAACAAAACATCATTTTTAGAATGATTTTATTCAGTATTAAGTCAATGTTATAAAATTTGTGATATTTTAAAGACAGGGCGGATAGTCTAAATAGGAAATTTGAAAATTATTTTTATATTCCTCAAATTTACTAACGTTGAAAAGTTCCATGAATTTTAAATTTTCGATATCTCAAAGTCGATTAGTCGTATTTCATACTGAAATAGTTTCTAAAATTTTAGAATTAATGAAATTCATAATTCATTTTCATATTTTCAACTTATTCAGTATCTTTTTGAAAATTTTATTATAAATATTTATGTGAAACCTACCTAGTATTTTATATTTTAAATTTTAAAAAGTTTTCTAAAAAAATTTCAAAAATTTTCTTTATTTATTTAAAATGTTTCACCAAGAACCTACACCATTCTCCCTTAACAAAAAAAAATATTCAGTATCTATTATTTTTCTATTAAACTTTTCAGTCTTTACTTTCACAATAATTCAAATTCGTCTTTTTTATCATTTAATAATTTTACGGATGCGCCTCATCCACAGCACCCAAAGACCGCACGCCACAGAAATGTTTATGCTTATTTGCATCAAGCAGAGGACAACCTCATGGATTTCTCATTAATAATCATCAACTCTGCTACTAATTACTAGTTCAAAATGTTTTGTTTTGCCGAGAGTAGCTGAGTTGTTGATTCATAAAAAGAAATCAATGAGGTTGTCCTCTTATTGATACTAAATAAACATATATAGTATACTAGCTGCGCAGGCCCGCCTTCGGCGACCCTTCTTGCTAGCCAGGGGGCACGCCCCCTGGACCCCAAACCCCGAACCCCACCCTCACACCCCACTCCGAAACCCACCCAGCACCCTCACCGTGCCCAACACCCGCCTCCACATCACCACCCAACACTCCACCCACCTCCGTACCACCGCGCTACGCCTCTGGACCCTCACCTGAACCCCCCACTCCACCAACCCTGCGCCACCACCCCCCATTTTTTGACCCCCACCCCATTTTGGGTGGTTATTTTTTGGATTTCTAGCCTTCTAGTAACTCACAGAATATGTATACAGAATTTGGTTGAGTTTGGTCCAAGAGCAAGAATTTTTATTTTTTCACCCTCCTCCCCTTTTTGGGTGGTTTTTGGGGGAATTTTTTTAAACAAAAGTTGTCAGAAATCACATCCCCTACAACTTTGCTCAAAATAAAATTTGCTGTAGAGTTAATAGTTTAGGAGTTATTTGATAATTTTCATTCATGCGCCCCCCCCCCCCAAACCCATTTTTGGGGTCAAAATATCAAAACGTTATAGAGCTATACACGTAAGTTAGAAGACATCTGTTCCAAATATGAAATTTCATAATAATCCCTTCAGCCATTGTTACGTGAATCGTGAGCAACTTTTCGCGGAAACCACTGAAACAGACAGACATACAGACATACACACAGACAGGAATTTTGTTGAGGGTGTTTTCGTTCATAACTTTGCTTAAAACGTGTGCAACCAAAATTTGGCATGATTTGGACCAATGTACAGACAAAACCTTAATTTTATATATATACATGTGTATGTGCATGTATTTATACTAGATATATATACGAAATATATAAAATATAAAATGTATATCTTTATTGTTTAAGACTATAGTTTCGAAGATTTGACCTTTATCATCAGTCTTTTTAATTGTGAAATATTTTATCAGTTATTTTTAATGGGTCAATTACCCTATCAGATATATAAAATGTGTTTTGTTGTCATATAGCAAGCTATAGCAACAAACTAAACATTTTCTTCAATATATTAAATATACATTCCAACCATAATTTTCTCATTGTATTATCAATTAAATAAATACATAGGTATGTTCATTTACTAAAATATTGTTACAACAAACTATTCTAAAGAAAAAGAAAAAATCAACAAGTTTTATTTTATTAAAAAAAACTAATTAAAATTTATCAAATCAATTTCCGTAGTGGCTTAAATATGATTTGAAAGAGCTTTTTAAACCCCTTAAAGGATAATCTCCTCATAATCGTTTGAGATTCACTGAAAAGTAATTAAACTGTGGATAATATGGTCGAGTATAAAATTAAAAAATATACTTGAAATAATATGACTTAAAAAGAAAATAAAGTGAGAGAAGAAAGTGTAAAAACAAAACAATTTGAACTTTCATTTTATAATTTATAAGGGATAAAAGACAAAGTCTACAAAATCAAATTGGAGGGAAAAAGTGAAAACTTTTTAAAGATTCAAAACATTCTCCCCGCGAGTGAGGAAAGAGAGATTCAAAAATGGGATTTTAACTTTATTTTCTTAAAATCTTTGAAATTAATATTTCATTATTCGTGTCCATGATTAATAATTAACGGAATCGTAGGGAGTTGGGCATGGCTTTAAATTAAATACAAGTTTTCATTAATTACGTTTGGCGTATTTAATGAAAACTTGTATTTAATTTAAAGCCATGTCCAATTCTCTACGATTCCTTTAATTATTTGAAATTCATCTTTTAGGGTAAAATACTGAATAACTATAAATATGATTTTATATCTTGTTGATTTCTTTAAATATGCCATAAAGATATCTTCTAGAGATCTAGAGCATTTGTCATGAAAATCGAAAAATGTTTCCAATGGTCTCCCTTTTATCATATTATCTCTGTAGACACGTTGCAAAAATTAATTTTAAGGATCCTTTGACCGCTCCAATGCTTTATCTGCTTCGCATTTGGACAAAGTAAAAATGGGGAAATGACTTGCGCCTTTTTTTGGAGGGTAGTTATACCCTTAGCTGATCTGCGAAATCAGTTGTCTAAATCGCAGGGGCTCCCATGATACGAGATGTATTAAAATTAAATGACCTGACTGATGCTGCTACTGGCAAACAACAAGCGTGTCGCAACAGGTTTGAACATGATTATGTCTTGTTACTATTCCCCCACCCTCTGCAAATATAACTAAAAGAAATAAGCAACAAATTTATTTTGAAAATTAAGACAATTCGAATTCACCTACAAGCGTTTCTTATTTTAAAAGATTCACGTTTTCAATCTTTTAAATTCATTTTTCTTACGTTACTACATAATAATTATATGAAGTATGATGAAATAAAAGTTTTTTTTTTTTGTTTCAAAATAATGAAATGAAGGAAAAGAACTCAAAGATTGTTATGCTGTGCCATTTTTTGCCACTTTGTCATGGTGGATATCATTATTCTACATTATTAACTTTCTCTTTTTTACTAACAAATATCAATAGAATTAGTACATATCTGCGGCTCCGAGACAATTTTATTTCTTCAAATGTGGCCCGTGTAGGCCAAAAGGTTGGACACCCCTGTTCTAAGCAGTGGCTCTGGTTCTGGTCGGCTGTCTGGTGTATATCATTGTTTTCTGACTCTCTGGTTCTTGAGCTGGTTGAATCTGTTGATCTGTCGCTCGATGATAAGAAAGTAGGGGAATGTGAAGATTTGTTATTTCAGGAATTCGATGAGGAGGTTCGAATTTGTGTTGAAGCGGGTCTTTGTCGTGATCTCGAATCAGATAAAATGGTCGAATCGTCGAATTTATTTATTATTTATTATTTATTAACTTGTACTTAAAAAGGAGAGGTTCTCTATTCAATCTGATTTTTTTTTTTTTTTTTTTTTGTCATGTTGCCTGATATCCCCGCCAATTGTGAACCGATTTTGATGATTTTTTGCATTGGGCCCAGTCTGGCTTCTGATTGGTCGCGTTTTTTTCATTGGTATTGGACCTTTTTTGATATGTTTGTTCAGGCATAACTTCTCTGTTTAGGAACCGATTTCAGTGATTCTTTTTTAAGGAATGAGGCTACCTTCGGAGGTGGTACCATATTAATTTGGTCAGGTTCTGAAGATATGATCAACGATAAAATAACGTAAATCTCCAATTCTTCTGACCAAATAATCAAAATTATAATAAATAAAATCTTTTATAAAAAAATCTTAAAACATTCATTTAAAACCCTCAAACGTTTTGAGAGAATTTCTATATTTATTAATTGAATTTTATTATCATTTTCTGATTCATTCGCCCGTCGCTTTCTCTTACGAGATGCATGCAAGGTATTATATTAAGTCACTATTAATAACATCACTAAAAAGAGAAAAATAAAAACAATTTTTATAGAAAAAAATAAAACCGACTTCGAAAAAAAATTAAATGCAACAAATAAAATAAATAATAACTTAAAAATCAAATAAAATACACTAAAAGGTATAAAATAATTATCTTATTTAGTTACAAATAAACGACGAAATATTAACATGAAATTACTTTTTGAAGTCGGTGCCAAACATATACATTTTATGAATCGCACTCGACGTTTGGCGTGTACGCTCGCTTATATAGGTATAGTTTGTTTGGCACCGACTTCAAAAAGTAATTTCATGTTAATATTTCGTCGTTTAGTTGTAACTAAATAAGATAATAATTATTTTATACCTTTTAGTGTATTTTATCTGATTTTTAAGTTATTATTATTTTATTTGTTGCATTTAATTTTTTGAAGTCGGTTTTATTTTTTTATAAAAATTATTTTTTTGATTTCTGTTTTCCGCAACTGGTTGACTTGTATATACCCTCCTAAAACTTGTATTACTATAGAGTTACTACTAAATAAACAAATCCAATCATCTTTTAGATTAATAAATAAGATAGATCATTTCTATGCTAGACGTTGATTTTTTATAACATGATTGATAAAAAACGGATCCATGGATAAAAATAGAGCTAGTCGAGTTAATTGAGGATTCATATATGCATATATTTATTCATCAATGATCTAGTAATATCAATCAAAATAGTTTTTTTTTTTTTGTTTTTGTTTTTTTTATCTGAATGCAATATAATTCAATGCGGACTTCAATCATATAGTCTGTGGTCTAGAAGCTGAGATGATTACTGGCTTAATATTTCATGTGATTGCAAGTTTTTTACCATATCCATGTAATTCTTTGGTCCAGACAGTTATTTTTACTTTATTCATAGAAAAGCAGATGGGTAAAGTATTGTAATCGGTCTCGAGCCAAGCGCGATTTCAAAGGGGCCTCAGGTAAAGACTACGGAACCCATGGTCTCAACCAAAGTCACAAATTGTAGTATTCATTCGTGTTAGATTTTAGGACCTGACGGTTTTGCCAAAAATTAGAAGGAGTCTCGCCCAGAGGCCAAAAAATGCGATTTTTTCATTTTGTGGGCATGGATGGATGGATAGTGGTTACCCTTTTTTTCATCGACGATTTTTTCCACACCGTTCAACTCAATGAAATGAAAACATACCATTTACTTTAACAAAAAGAGCTGATTAGTTTTCGGTACATATCGACCCACAAACATTAGTACTTTATTCTAGTATTTTTTTAGTTTTTTCTAAATATCTTGAAAATGGCTTAACCAATTTTGATTAGATTTAATATTGTAATTAAGTACCTACAAAAAAGTCATGTAAAATTTTTAATAAATTTAAGGAAAGTAATGTAAGGCAGCCCAGGGGTAGTGAGGAAAGAAAAATTAACATCAAATGAGGTGTAATTTATTGGAATCCTTCCTCTTTTCCTTTCAAACCCACGTTTCTTCCCTCCTTCTTCGTAATTAAGAAAAAGGAAAAAAATTGTTTTTCTATGGTTCTGCTAAGGAAGAAAAAAGTTTTCAATACTGCTGTGGAGAGAGGAAGGAAGCATTTTATTTGTTTCCTTCATTGACTCCTTGAAACCCCTGAAGAAGGAGGAAGAATCCTCCGAAACGTCGGTTTGAAAGGAAAGGAGAAAGGAATCCAATAAATTACCTTATTTGATTTGTGTTAATTTTTTCTTTCCTCACTACCCCTGGGCTGCCTTCCATTACTTTCAATTAAAAGTTCTAGCCAGTCCGTCACTCTCCGAGAAAATTTCGTTGCAAAAATTTATACTTTAAAGCACATTTACTTCTCTGAGAGCTAAGATAGTACTTTTTAAAATTCTTTATTATTTTATTTTAAACATGGACTGCAAATAGCCCGTGACATCTGATTGAATCTGAAAGGAATAAACATATTAATATTTCAAATGACTTTAGATAAAGTTTAGCAACGTCTGTTTTATAGCTTATAGTTGTTTATTAATATGAATTATTTGGTTATCAACCAAGTATGTCTTTAGGTAAGTATTCTAAATTCGCAAAACTCACAATTTAATTTCTAAAATGTAAAAACAAGCCTACTCTGATTTCATGTTTTATATGCATTTCTATTTCATTCCTTTATAAGTATGGAAAATATAACTTTTATACTATACATTGAATTCCTTTAAATATCGTCCCTTCTCCTTTTACTAGACAACGGATCATCATTCTAAGATTGATGCGTTGTCACCATTTTTATTAAACAGGTAAGTAGGTTAGGCTATATTGCTTACGTAAAAGTTGTCTGCCAGAAAACGCTCAAAATTAAAATCTAATGGATCGGTCCAATTTAATATTTCAATTTTTAAAACGGAAAACTCGGGCTCATGTTGCTATATGAAGGAGGGGTGTAGGGTGTAGTGCGGGAGTTGTAAATTAAAGGTTTTCAATAGTTTTTAAGGAATTTGGTGTTGGTACTTGGTGAAATATTTTTTTAAAATTATTGGATAAAAATACTTGGTAGGTTTCACATTAAGACATAAAAAATAAAACGAATTTATTTTTGGAGAGTCTTTAATCTCGATATATATATTTCGGGTGACTAACCCATCTTCAGCAGCAACAGAAAGTAACTGACCTGGAAAATTCGAATTTGAATACAAGTCACTGGTGAATTTTTTTATTTTTTATTTATTTTTTTTATTTTTAAATAACAAAAGGGTAAATATTTAAAAAATTAGTGGAGGGAGAAAGGTAGGAAGTCTATTTTGTTTAATTTTGAATTGCCTTCTGAGAAATGATGATCTACACTCAGGTAGGTGTAGGGGAGGAAGAATTAATGAACACAAGATTGCAAATATTTAAAGAATGTAATCAATGATTGTACTTTTCTTAACTTCTAATTGATTATTTAGTATATTCGTTTTATTTGAGAGAGCTAATTTTATTTCAGCTGATTCTAAAAAATCTAAACGTAAGCCCTTTCTTCTCGAAACGTAAAAGGAACGAGGTGTGTTTATTCCATGCGCGGATCCAGACCTCTGATTTGGGGGGGGGGGCGGTCGCCGGTATATAAGATCTACTTTTGATCTCGGAAGTGTGTCGCGATCGAATTGTCCAAGCGGGGGGGGGGGGGTCAGAGACGCCCCCCCCCCACATAGAACTTTATTTTCTTCAATTTTAAAATTTAATGTTATAAAAAAAAAAAATTAAATAAACATATAAAAAATGTTGATCTCCAATGCTTTGGGGGGGGGGGGCGGTCGCCCCCATCGCCCCCCCCTGGATCCGCGCATGGTTTATTCAAATGTAGATGATTGGCGAAGGTAGAAGTAAAAAATAAATTCGTTTTATTTTTATATCTGATGTGAAACCTACCAAGTATTTGTATCCAATAATTTTAAAGGGTTTCAGCAAACATAAACCCAAGATTAATGAAATGAATAGAGAATATCTATCGTCTAGATCAGTGGTTCTTAACCTTTTATTAGACGCGGCCCCCTTAAAATCCGAAAGTATATTCAGGGCCCCCTTAAAATTCTAAAATATTTTCTCGGCCAGTACCCCCCCCCCCCCTCCTCCACCATTAGATAACATACTCTTAATTACTCGTACAAAAAGAACTCTCAAATGTAACGATAATTCATAAATAAATCAAAAAGCAGAACTTAACATAACAATTATAATATGTATATTTTTTAACGTTTTTTAATGAACAAAAAATGCTTTATCAGATTGTCAGTAATAACATATTTCTTGAAAAATAGGTATATTTGCAAATGAAAGTATATTTGCTATAGTATAAAAATTGTAAACCTAGACTTATAAAAAATATTTACACGGTTTTATTCAACTTGTAATTTTGTCTGTCTGTCTGTTTGGGTCAAATTTACCTATGCGCTCAACGTTTTCATTTAGTTTAACCATATTTAAGAATATTGAGATGTCATTAAATTCATCTGTCACTTACATATAAAACATTCCACGCCAAATCGGACGGTTTTAAAAATTTTAATTTTTGATTTCCTTCATTTTTTGACATTTTTTAGTACCCATCAAAAAACTCTTCCTGGTAAATTTTGAAATTTTTTGATCACCGGTTTAAAAGATATCGAATTTCGGTTTTTCGCTCATAACTTCTTCAAAAATGGTCCAAATTCAAATTTTTATTTTTTACATACTTTTTAGAAAAAAATACAAAAAAATATTTAAAGTGTTTTTATATGCGATTTTTGAGTTTGAAAATTTTAATCTTGTTTTTTGAAACTGACTGAACTATTCAATTTTTTTGATAATTTTTTATTTTAAACTTCTATAGATTCTACAAATTTCAAAGCCGGGTTGATTAGTGGTCCTATGATAATTACTATTTTTTTCGATTTTTGATTTTGATTTTCTTTCAACAAACTAAAATACTAATTATTTATTTTAAACACCTGTTAACGATAAAAATCAATTCAAAATAACTAAAAAAGAGAACTCAATATCAAAAAGTGGTTTTAATAATGGTTAATAGCGAATAAAATTTTTTCGAAATTTTCAAAAATCGAAAACAAATAATAATTATCATAGGACCACAATCAACTCGGTCTTAAAATTTGTAGAATGAATAGACGTTTGAAATAAAAAATTATCAAAAAAATCGAAAGAACATACAGTTTCAAAAACAAGATTAAAATTTTCAAACTCAAAAATCGCATATAAAAACACTTTAAATAGTTTTTTGTATTTTCTTCTAAAGTATATACTCATGTAAAAAAACAAAAAATTCAAAAAAAAAAAAAAAAAAAATTTGAATTTGGACCATTTTTGAAGAAGTTATGAGCGAAAATCCGAAATTCGATATGTTTTAAACCGGTGATCAAGAAAATTGCAAAATTTACCAGGAAGAGTTTTTTGATGGGTACTAAAATATGTCAAAAAATGAATGAAATCAAAAATTAAAAATTTTCAGTCTGATTTGGCGTGGAATGTCCCATATGTAAGTAAATAATTTTTTGTATTTTTTCCTAAAAAGTATGTAAAAAAACAAAAATTTCAAAAAAAAAAAACTTTTGAATTCGGACCATTTTTGAAGAAGTTATGAACGAAAAACCGAAATTCGATATCTTTTAAACCGAGTGATCAAAAAAATTTCAAAATTTAACAGGAAGAGTTTTTTGATGGGTACTAAAAAATGTCAAAAAATGAAGGAAATCAAAAATTAAAATTTTTCAAACCGTCCGATTTGGCGTGGAATGCCTCATATGTGTATCACTTATAAAAATTAGAAACATTTTTTTTTATTTGTAAAGGTATAAAAATTTAAAAAATTATAATATTTTCGCGGCCCCCCCTGTTAAGAATCGCTGAGCTAGATGATGATGATGATGATGCCTTCAGTATCAGAGGAATGGTGAGCGTGAGAGTAGATCGATATTAATTTACCGAATTTTTCATGAGAGTTGGTTTTGGTGAGTCAATACACCACCGCCTTCGGCCAAGAATGACATTATAAAAAAGGTACTGTAGGTGTAGGTGGGGGTACCTGGTAAAATCTCGCCCCGGGCGCCTACAACCCACGCGACAGCCCTGATCAGAGCCATTGGGATGTAAAAAACACCCCTATGATTAATTCTATATTTTTCAATCTCTACCACTAATTCTCTTTCTGGTGAGCTTGGTAGTTTGAAAGAATCACTCAAAACTTCTTTTAAATAAATAAATAAATCTTTATTCCTCAACCTGCTTAGAGGCACAAGTTCTGGGTGGATAGGTCAATCAAACATCAATACAATTTAACTATAACAAATTAACAAACATCTATACAAATTAATTACTCGTATGTTTCCTATATTTGATTCAATCGTGAATCGAATGCAGGCGATTTTGTCAAAATAATATCTGAACTTATATATTTCTAACTTGAAATAATGAAGTTAAATAAATTTAGAATTTTCTATATTAATATATTAAAGAATAATTAACATATTAACGAGAATTGTTTTGATCGCGCTTTTTAAACAAGATATATATCGCGAGACTACTGCTGGTTGAAGCTATTGGAGTCTGCCGAGTCTTAAGTCTGGACCAAGAGAGAATGAAAAAGATATGATCCATTTAGTTATAATCCAACGTCATTTTGCGTTTAGCCCACATGACGTTTTTTATATCAAATATAGGAAACATAGGATTAATTAATGGCAAGTACTTAACATACGTGTTAACAGATCTAGCGCGCTGGACTGGGAGATTGAATATATAACATCTCAGATTTCAAATTCATTTGGTGGTCCATATCAATGTTTGATATAAATAAGCTGACGTGTTCTGATGTGGCCATCCACTTGACTTTACCATAGAACCTGGCCCCTAAAATTATTTATAGTCATGAGGGGGGGGGGTTAATTTTTATACTTCTGGAGTCCACTGATTATGTATACAAAATTTGGTTGAGTTTGCTCAAACAGCCTAGATTTTTAATTTTCAACCCCCCTCCACCCCCCTTAATTCTGGTCGATATGCACCAAAATCTAATCAGCTCTTAATCTCAATGGACCAAAACTACGTGTGAAATTTGGTTTTGATATTCACACTAGATTTTGATCTAGCTCGTCCACAAAGTCGATTTCTCTATGTCTTCAGCAATGGTTACCAATAATAACCGAAACGCCAAAAATCCAATATAGAATTGTTATTCCTCAAGTATTAGATGAGAATCAATCGCTATTTTTGGTTTAAAATCGATTTCTCTATGTCTTCAGCAATGGTTACCAATAAAAACCGAAACGCCAAAAATCCAATATAGAATGGTTATTCCTCAAGTATTAGATGAGAATCAATCGCTATTTTTGGTTTTAAGTCGATTTCTCTATGTCTTCAGCAATGGTTACCAATAAAAACCGAAACGCCAAAAATCCAATATAGAATGGTTATTCCTCAAGTACTAGTTGAGAATCAATCGATATTTTTGGTTTTAAGTCGATTTCTCTATGTCTTCAGCAATGGTTACCAATAAAAACCGAAACGTCAAAAATCCAATATAGAATGGTTATTCCTCAAGTACTAGTTGAGAATCAATCGCTATTTTTGGTTTAAAGTCGATTTCTCTATGTCTTCAGCAATGGTTACCTATAAAAACCGAAATGTCAAAAATCCAATATAGAATGGTTATTCCTCAAGTACTAGTTGAGAATCAATCGCTATTTTTGGTTTTAAGTCGATTTCTCTATGTCTTCAGCAATGGTTACCAATAAAAACCGAAACGTCAAAAATCCAATATAGAATGGTTATTCCTCAAGTACTAGTTGAGAATCAATCGCTATTTTTAGCATTTCACAGAGAAAAGCCTATCCACTCTTACTTAGTTAGGTTAAATGAGTCCTATATTACCATAAACAGATCAAATGAATAAATTTTAAAGAATTCAAAAATCTTACTTTAGAGTAAAGTACTTTAAAATATAATTTTACTAAAAACTTTATTTAACCTTTTTTGTCGGACCCAAGGTACTTAATTAGGATATTAAATTTCATCAAAATTGGTTAAGTCATTTTAAAGATATTTAGAAAAAACTAAAAAAGTACTGAAATAAATAATGTTGTATAATACTAATGTTTGTGGGCCGATATGTACCAAAAACTAATCAGCGCTTCATTTTGTTAAAATGATGGTAGGTTTTCAATTTCATTTCAATCGGTGCAAAGGTGTGGAAAAAATCGTGGACGAAAAAAACGATAACATCCATCCATCCATCCATCCGCCACGCACTTCCAAAAAAAATGGCACTTTTTGGCCTCTCGACGAGATTCAGGTAACTTTTGGCAAAACCGCCACGTGCTAAAATTCAATCTCATTGAATACTTCAATTTGTGACCTTAATTGAGTCCATGGGTTCCGTAGTCTTTACCTGAGGACCCGTTGAAGTCGCGCTTGCCGCGCGACCGATTGCAATACTTTCTCCCATGCTTCGCATTGGATAAAGTAAAAATTAGTAGTCGGAATAATTTTTAGATCAACCGAATTAAGGTAGTTCTTTCACAACGGAAAAATTCAAGAAGTCTTCGAAACTTGGAATATTAGTCATTAAAAACACCAAACATGAAATAATTGCGATTAAAAATGAAATTTTTTACATATGGTAGTTTGGGTAAGGGTAGGGGAAATAATCATTTTTTTATTTTTTTTCATTGAAGGACTTTCACCATCTTGATGAAAAACTAATATTTGTTAGAATAATATATTCAGAGTAACTTAAAAAAAAAATTGAAATTATTTACCAGGTAGTTTTGATAAAAAAAAAACACATTTTGGCGATTATTTTTAGTGGAGGGGATAAAATATCAATGACTTGGAAACGATCCATTCATAAATAGAAAGTAGTAGCTTAAAAATATACAGTCACGTTAAAAAAACATAACCTAAAATTTTAACACCGTCCATATTTATAGAGTGGTTACGAGGCTAAAACTTTTTGTGTGGATTGTCGCGAAAGAACTACCTTAAATAATAATTTAGAAAAAATAGATTTGAGTGGACTGGTACACACATGCATCAACCACAATTTCTTTCTATTTGGAAACAAATGTTATGAACAAAAAGAAGGTCTTCCAATTGGCTCACCACTGTCGCCTCTGCTGACTGAAATTGTCTTAACTGATTTTGAGAAGAAATTCCAATTTACATTGTAAGAGTAATAAATTATATTTATATAAAAAATATATTTTAACAAATGTTTAATATGTTGGGGAGAGGGGGGGGGCGAGAGATAACATCTACCCCCGAAGCCAGGATAAGCTTTCGTCGTCCCTGTATAGAACTAGATTATAAATTTTAAAATAAACATAGCTTTGATCTCGATTTGAAAGTGTTAGAATAGATCAATATAAACAATAAAAGAAATAGTCTACTTTAAATCTGCTAGCAATAGTAAATATTTGATAATGATACCAAAAAGAGGATTTATAAACAAATAAATGAAGCCCTTCTAATAATATATTGGGAAACTGTATTTTGTTATCTACTACCTTTTAGATTAGCCAATTAGCAGGAATAAATTTGCGATTTCCAAATGAAAATTAAGAAATAATCAATAAATAAATTGGTGCAGGAAGTTTTTATAATAAAACAAATATTTATACAAAATAAAAAATTATTTCATTTGATGAAATTCGAAATTTAGACAAAATAAATATACGTAGGTACTTATCATATTTAATGAAAAGTTTATTTCTTCAGGTAGAATATTAGACAACAATTTGGTTCATAAAGAGAAATTAATGAAGTTGTCGTTTGCTTAATGCAACTGGTTCGTTATAAGGTGGCTTAAATACTTCACTTCGGTTTGAGGGAATTCATATTTATCATGGTTAATCTCGAGGGGTGAACCGCGACCTAATATCGTGTACACCTACTTCCACTTCCACTTTCATTTCCAAGTAGAAGACAATAGACGTTGGGGCATTATCTAATGAATTCTAAAATAACTGCAAAGACCTGTACACCTAATTCCAATCGCGGTTCACCCCGGTTAATCTTAAGGCTGTGTTTGGGATTAAAAAAAAATCTTATATGGGGTGTGAGACATCCCTGTAAAGCAAAGGCCGGGGAACTTTTTTAGTCATTACCCCAAAATATTTTTTCCTAGGTCGCTGTTACCCCTATATTCGGAAAAGCATAAAAAAAGAAAAGTAAATGTATATATTAATTATTATTTATTGAATTAATTGGAATTTACATGAAAACTATCTGTAAGTAAATAAAAATTATAAACATTAACATAATTCAAACGCTTTTACGTTTTAGAAAAATGATGTTGTTTCATTTTCGCTAATATGACTTCAAAATTAGGACTTTTCGACGTGGACGCAATTTCAATACAGTCCTCGGGATTTAGCCGATTTCTATTCTTAGTTTTTACGTTTAATAAAGTCTAAAAAATAAAACACTGTTTGGGCAAAATAATAGTGAAGTTGGCTTGAAATTGAAAAAGCGACGATATAATAGTTTATAAAATAGAAAATTTTAAAAATGTCCTTATTACCCCCGATAGTTTCATTGTTACCCCATTTGGGGTAATTTACCCCTGTTCTCCGACCGCTGCTGTAAAGGTTTATCTCCTTAAGTCGGGCTAGCACACGTTCCAACCTCTGGAGATGTTCGCCAAACAAGGCCTTTCATCAAAATCAAGATCCCTTGCATGACCACGGCCAGGGGGGTTCAGGTGGCTCAAGCTCGAGGGGTGGATTTGTAACCTCCCAGCCAGAAAATTAAATTTAGTAATAAAATCAAGAATTTCAAGAAAATACTATTTAAATTTATTTTCGATAAAATATCAATATAAGCCAGAGTCACAAAGAGAAACAAAGAGGTTGTCCTCTGCTTGATGCAAATAAACATACATTTTTTTATTAGTTCCTAGTCGAACAGCAGTGACGAAGGAACACTAAGTTTTCATTATCCATATGATATTGACTCCATGAAAAACATTTATAATTGAAGAAAGACTGATGATGAAGACCAAGTCTTCAGAAACTATAGTCTCAAACAAATAAATAATATATATACAGATATATAT